>OVAQ01000366.1:0-35333 GCA_900406345.1 Erysimum cheiri | reverse complement strand
CTTGTTGGGCTCTCCAAGCCCATGTCCAACTCCTCCCCTTAGTATGATATTGTCCGCTTTGGGCCAAGGTGGCAAAGCCCGCACAGATTTGTTTTTGGGTTCCTTCCCAAAATGCCTCATACTAAGTGGAGTTGGACTTGAATTATATATTAGACGATTACTTTCTAATCTTCCGATGTGGGACTTTGGTTTGTCTCCCAACATATACTTTGACTAGGATATACAATGCTATGTATGTAAAAGCTTTGGCCATCTATGTTGTGTCGAACCTAATAATTCACCATCGTGGTCTGTATCTTGCTACATATGTGGTAAACTGGGTCATACTGGACTGGTAAGTTATTGATTAAGTTTGACTGGTAAGATTTAGGATGCATCACTAGTCTTTTTTGTTGCATAGAGTTTCTAAGTAACTTTTTCCTTATTTCTACAGGGACATGTTTGTTATATATGCAATAAAGGTGGACATCGAGCTAAAGATTGTCCGGATAAGTACAAAAAGTACAAAAGTGGATGTAAAGTAGATGTATGTCTAAGATGTGGAGACTTTGGACATGGCATGATTTTGTGCAAGTATGAGTACTCGCAGGCAGATTTGAAGGTAATTTATTTTTCTGAAATTTTCAAATGCTTGTAATTTCTTTCTTATATAACTTATACTCCCTCTGTTCTTTTTTATATGATTTTCTAGTTTTTTCTCACATATTAAGAAGTATTTGTATAATTACATTTTTAACATTGTCATAAATGTACATTATTTCCATATGGAAGAATATATATCCCAATTCTCACATTCAATTGGGATAGAATAGGAATTATATAGCTAATTTATGCATACAAAAGTCACAAAAGTCAGAAAATCCTATAATAAAGAACAGAGGGAGTATTATTTACTTTGACTAGGATATACAATGCTATGTATGTAAAAGCTTTGGCCATCTATGCTGTGTTGAACCTGCTAATTCACAGTCATAGGTTGTATCTTGCTACATATGTGGTCAATTGGGTCACACTGGACTGGTAAGTTGTTGAGATTTTGATTTCAAATCATCCACACTGTTGATTTAGTTTGAGTCTCTAAACCGAATTGATCTCTTTTTAGTTAGAAAAAAAAGTTATCTAATTAATGTAATTTTCTCTCTAGACATGTAGTAGACACTACGATGAAACCAATGAAAATGATTCTGGCAGTCCATCATGCTATAAGTGTGGGGAAGCAGGGCATTTTAAGCGTGACTGCCCTAATTCTTGCGGCCTATACTTTCCAGAAAACACTAGGGAAGAAGGGACTTTCTCACGTGAATGCGCGAATTCATCGAGCATAAGAACTTCACGGGGCAGAGACTCAAGGCGTTTATGCTACAAATGTAGACTCAAGGGACATTTTGCTCGTGAATGCCCCAATACCTAGCTCTCAGGTAGGCTCTATCTCCCTCTCTCTACATTTGGTGTTTTGAGCTCTTCACTTCTCTCCTTTCTCTTTCATGTTACTCACTTATCTAAAGAACCAATTTTTCTTCGATTTTTTTCAGGATAAATTGGATATATATCTAGCAAGAAACTCCAACTTAATGCAGTGCATCGACCAATTACTAAGTCAATAAATTTTCTTCCCAATTTTACGATGAGTCTATACTTACAAGTTTTTTTTTTTTTTTTACAAACACATATATATGCAATGCAGATTTAGGTAGACTTATACATATACACGATGCAGACTAACATAGGCTTTGTCAAGATAAAATGCCTATCTCCATATAAAGGACTACTAAACTCACTAACCGTGACTGCAACAACGAATTTATTATCCGTTCGGGTTTTATAATTTTTCGGATCGGATTCGGATCGGATATTTTCGGATTCAGATCGGTTTTCAAATTTTATAGAAAATCCGAAATTAAACCGAAATTTAATTTATTCGGTTTCTAATTCGGGTTTGTGTCCGAATTATACCGTAAATCCGAATTATCCGGTTTGGATCCGATCGAATCCGAAATAATCAAACAATGCAAAAGTTCAAATTCAAGTTAAAACTTCAAACGTAGAGTATTCAAACCATAAAACACGACATAATGTGTATTGTGTAATACTAACCGGATATCCGTTCGGATTTCAGATATAATCCGATTCGATCCGAAATCCGAAACACACCTTACATAAAATCCGATCGGGTTTTAGAGAGTATCCGAATCCGTTTTATTTCGGATTTTTCGGATCGGATCGGATCGAATTTCTCGGATCCGGATTATATGCCCATGGCTACATGTAACTGTTAAAGAACTCAACATTTTATTAATAAAGAACCTGGATACAATGATCAATCATATATAGAGTGTAACTCTCAATCTTGAAGACAAGAAAACACCAAAGTATCTTCAAATTTTACCTCTCACATTTTTCGTCTCTGAAAACTATAAACAAAAACAGTTTTCAGAANTTTTAAAAAAAAAAAAAAAAAAAAAAAAAAAAACATCACTAAACATAAACAAAGCATCTCACTGAGCTAACTTGAACAAACCGAAAATCAAAATCATTTCGTGAGACTTACATAAGCCAAACGACGCCGTTTAATAGTTAAGCCCAAATGTACTAAGACCTAATTGAAACCGGTTTACTGATATGATCAAATAGCCGGTTTAGGTTTATTATTTGATTTACGTGCTCTCTGTAATTTTAGGGACAAATCAATCATTAAATTTAGTCGTTAAACGAAAGCTTGCGAAGAAGAAGAAAATGGCGGATTTGATTTTGAGTTCCTCTGCACAATCATCTCTCCTTCACGTCAGACCTAATCTCCTCCCACTCAATACCTTCACTGTTTCACCGATCCGAAGTGTCAGATTCCTTAATTCCACCAGTTTTCATCCTCTGGCGTTCGCATCTGGTCACCGACGAGTTCCTCTCCGTGCAGTAGTTCCCTCTGATTTGACGAAAACGATCAGCGGTACGATTACTGCTAACTGCGTTGATTCTGGAGTCAAAGCTGTTGAAGTTGAGCCTACGATCGATTACGGTGGCGGTGGTGGTGGAATTGGAGGTGATAAATTTGGCGGCGGTGGTGGAGGCGGCGATGGAAATGACGATGGAGGAAAAGACGGTGAAGAGGAGAGTGATGGGAAGAGGAATACGCCTTTGTCTATGTCGCAGAAGTTGACTCTTGGTTACGCTTTTCTCGTCGGAGGTGAGATTTGATTTTAATCATTTGTTGGAACTTTTAGGGTTTAGGGGTTTACCTACTTCTTGATTTAGAATTGATTTTGAAATTGGTGTTTGTAGATCCATCGTGATGTGTTAGGGATAACGAAATTGTCACAGTTCTTTATCTTGAGGATGAGAATCTGATCAGTGATCATTTCTTGAGTTCTGGTGTTAATAGGAATCCAATTTGTGAATGTTTTTAAGAAATTTGTAGATACTCACTCACCTAAGCATTAGGGATTAGAATTATCTTGACTCATTAGAAAATGGGAGAAGAAGAAGGTTTATAGAAGTGCACCATATGTTTTGAGGATTAATTGTTATTGCATATTTGTTAGAGATGGATTTTGATGTGACTTGAACTTGAATTCAGAAAAAGTTGATGCTATAAGAAAGGTTTCTGGATCTGAATGTAATAGCTTTAGATTCGAAATTGAATGGCTCCTTGTTCTCGTTGATGCTTTTTGTGTTTTTTTTATGAGATAATGTAACTAACTAACGTAACTCAGATGGTCTCAATCCTGATTAGTGCATTCTGTATCTGTGTATGCTTCTCAGATGAATCAAAAGTGTTAAGTTGAGTTGTCATTTTCCTATGGATTCACAAATATACTTGAAAAGAAGTTGATACAAATATGTTGTGTTTGTCTAGAAAGTGATGCTCTGTTTTTTTGCCGATAGTCTTGTGAAGAAACTCCCATGAACTGTTATACTTTTTGATGCAGTTGGTGGGCTGATGGGTTATCTTAAGAGTGGTAGCCAGAAATCGCTGCTTGCGGGTGGACTAACAGCTGCTGTTCTGCTGTATGTGTTCAGCCAGCTCCCAACAAAACCTGTTCTTGCATCAACCATTGGCGTAGGTAAGGAAATCAATAGCCGAGTAGTTGTGTCCATGAAACTACATTCCTCACTTCTTGTAGTCATACTTAATCAGAGTTAAACTATTTGCTAGTTTCAAAAAAGACTCAATAGTTGGATTTTTGAACGGTGATGATACTAGCTTTCATTTTTGTAATGATATAGCGCCTTAACACATACATTGTTTGTGTTTTGAAAAGTGATGGCGGGTGCATTAACGTGGGTGATGGGGACTCGATACATGGGATCGAAGAAGATATTTCCAGCTGGAGTTGTGTCCATCATGTCTTTCATTATGACCGGAGGATACATACACGGTATCATGCGCAGTCTTCACTAAGCAGCAGCAGCAGCAGCAGCAAACACTCGAGTCTGTTACAAAATGTCTCTGACCTTTTTCTCTCTGTGTGTGTTTCACAGTGTAAAGCAACTTCGCTACTTTGTTTTGTATGAATCGTAAGACAAACCACTTAGATGTTTCAAAGAAAGGACCCTTACGGCATTGCCTTTATTATTTCTTATGGATTTAGCTCTGTGCCTGTGGCCGAAACCAAACTCAGATTTTCAGAAAACTTTCAAAGACGAGACATTAGCCAATATGTAGAATAGTCATTACATCAAAGGTACATAACAACAACATAAGGTACTCTTATTACAGTGCATTAAAGAAAAGAACAAACTCAGAATTTTAAACCAGAGTTTTGAAGTTTCTCTTGGATGATCATGTCGATTTTGTTCTCCATTTCAGGAGTTAAATAGTTCTTCCAATCACCGACTTCTCCTTTACGGAAAAACGTTTTGTAATCTCTACCGTTATACAATTTTCCGGTCTTATTGATCTCCAAACTGCTCAGATTACGTAGAGAGCAAAGCTCTATAATCTCATCCACCGATCCGCTCTCTTCTTCTTCCTTAGTAAAAGGATAACCTAGGAACTCTGCAAGTCTCTTGATCTGCTCATGAGGTTCTGCTTTCATCTCCTCAAACTTCATGAAAAGGACATGGTTTGGATCTTCCAAGCTTCCTCTCCAGTAGCTTAGGACTTGGTCCCAAAAAGGCCCAAAAAGGTTGACTCCCCTACAAAAAGACTCAAACGTATTCTCGAAACTGCTTATTACTTCATCTTTCTTACGATTGAAATGCCAATATGAAACCAAAGTGTCTTTCACGTTCCTGCACATATAGACAACTTTACAAGTAGAATCTTTTAGACCTTCTTGCAACGAATGTAACGGCATGTGTGTCGAAAACAGCCTCGGAGGTGATGAAAACTTGGTAAGGTCCGGTTTTTCGCTATAGTAATAGAGATTTAACTCAAGGTAAGGTACAAGAACGTGTGGATTATTAGAAAGAAGAGGATGATGATGATCATGAGAAGAGTGTTTTGATCTACGAACCACTGCAAATGTAAGTGCCTTGAGCCAAGTCGTGCCGCATTTAGGGAACGAAGCCACGATGATATCGGTATCTTGAGGCTTGAAGTTCTTCTGGAAATTGAGGGCAGCTTGGAGAAAGTTGTGAGTATACCAACATCCTTGGTACTTATAAATATCTTTCCCAAGAGAATCTTTTTCTGAAGGAAGTGAAGAGATTAGAGTCTTTGTTTCTTCGCTTAAGTCTTCGTTTCTCAAGCTCATTGCAATCTTTTGTGATAACATTACAAACAAGGTGTTTTGATTCTAAAGCGAATAACACTATGTAATTGTGTTGAAATATTTGTTATTTGTCAATCATTGTGGTTGCTAGGATTTGTTGTGGTTGTTAGGATTTGTTGTCTGTTTATTTTTTGAAAAATATATCTCCATATAATTGTTAGTGATGAATGTATGTTGACATTTCACCGTAATAACTACTCCCTATATGTTTTAAAATATTTGATGTTTAAGAGAATCTTTTTAAAAAAAATTAATAAGTGATGTTGTCATTTTTTATGCAAAATAATTTATTTATTTTTTTAATGCTTAACATTTGTATTTTGAAGTTTGATTTATCATTGGTTGAATTGGGTTAGATAAACAACAAAATAATATTTTTTTATATAGAAAAATTAAAATTAAATGATTAATTAATTTATATAAAAAATACAATATTTAATGATTTATTAATTTATGCGAAAATAAAATAAAAGTAAACAGTTGGAAAGTTTGTGAATATTTAATCATTTTTGAAAATTTTTTTTATTAAAATAAAATGTATTAATTAGAAAAATAATAAAATATATGTAACCATTTAATTTAATTGTAGAAATTAGGCTAATGGGCCGGCCAGTTGTGACCCAAATGTTGACAAAAAAAAAAATATATATATATATATATGTAACCATACTAAAATAATTATGATATTAAGTATTCTATCGGAAAAGAAAAAGTTTGAATACGAAACAAAACCAATCGAAACCAAATTATAAATAGTTTTATATTTTTAGTGTTCATTTTGTTATCTGGCTACCGGTCATTGTGACTAATCGCATAATTTAAAACTTTATTGCTTACAAGATCAGCAAGTCAAATTTTAACCAACAACATATCGTAGCATTTTGCAATATGCAAACGAATAATATTTTAGTCGTAGTTGCAGTGGCGGTCGTTTCGACAGATAAACAAACAGAGTCATAATTTCAGTTTTTATAAAACCAAAAAAATTAAAATCCAAAAAACAACTGAACCGGAAATAGACAGGATTGTATGTTCTTACTAGTCATGGGCATAAAAACCGAACTGAATAGACCAAACTGTATTTTTGGTTTTGGATCGTATCGGATATAGCCAAAAAACCGAATGGATAGTATTTTAAGTATTCATAAATATCGATTATAAACTGAACCGAACCGATAACCGAATAGATATCCGAAATACAATTATATACCTAAAAATATTAGTTATTGTTAAACCAAATAACTAAAAAATATCCAAAACCCCGAAAATATTCAAAATATCCAAAGAAACAAACTGAAAAATCCGAAAAAATCAAAAAAATCCCAAATATTCAAAATTTTTTGGTTCGAATCGAAACCGAAAAAGATCCAAAAATATTTCGGTACTAAATTGGTTTCTCGTTCAATATCCAAAACCGAACCGAAAATTTTAAAAAGCCGAATAGATACTAAACTCAGAAACCGAAATATCTAAAAACCGAATGGACCAAATCGAAACCGGACTAGCTCTTACTACAAAATATCACCAAAATGTTACAAGGGAAAAAAAAAATAATCTAATTTTCTACGTGTCAGCTTTTTTACTTAATGCAAATGGTGAAAAACAAATTTTGTCAAGAGTTTAGAGAATACGTTTGCTTCTTCTTCTCCACAACTGAAGAAGCTAAACCAAAATGGAGTTTGCCTTAGCTACTTCGAGTTTTCATATCTTTTTTCTGATAACTAGTTTTAATGAAGAGAGCCAATTAGATTCACTTTTTCACCATTTTCTATTTCCACAAATCTATTTGGCATTGTCGAAGTTGAGTATATCTAAAGGTTACGCAACAACGAATAGAACCTAAAGCCTTTTTGGAAACATTCATCGATAAAAACGAGTAAATTAGGCTTAAAGACCTCTTCTTTGGTAGCACTAGTAAGTTACGCGGTTCACTCCTTGAAACCTATCGAGTTTAAGTATTATATAGACTAATCTTACTTTAGTTTTATTATATACTTAACACATTGAAACCTATTTTGCTTCGTAATTGGCACGCAGAAACAAAGTTCAAATATCATGTTATGAGGAAGCAAAGTATAAGGCTCAAGAAGTTAAATTGAAGCGTCTCGATAGATATGATTGGCTCAAGAAAAGCAAGTTTTTTTTTGTAGAAAACAGAAACTGAAATTGGCATGTTATCTTAGAAAACAAACAGAAGAACGCATCAAAAATTTTACTAGCCTTCACTTTGAGCTCAATCGAATTCCTATTCTCACTAAAAGGAGAAGCAAAGTATCAGCGACCATTAAGATTCTCTTCTCCAAGACTTTGTATCAGTAAAAGAAGCCAAGAACCTTGCCACCAACATTCTTTCTCCTCGCTTCTTCGTGGTCCATAATACCCGCAGAGGTTGTAAGAACAATGTAACCAAACTGCACAATTCAAGAATTCAATGTAAGATCACTAAGTTATAACATTTTCTCTAAGGCCACACAAACTGGTAATACTTCAGCCATTTTATATATGATATATTGACAGATAATCAGTAAACTTTAATATTAAGCAAATCCTCGCACTAAGATAAGTTTTGTGACACATATACTCAACAAAGGGACCATTAAGAACAAGACATAACAGTAAGAGATCAAGACTATAGACTAACCTGTCTGGAAGGAAGAAGACGAGCGGTCCAACCTTCAATCTCCTTAACTCCAACATCAAAACGAGGACTGATGACTCCACATTTGTTTAGTCTTCCATTAAGCTCAACCACAATCTTACCAGACCTGTGGTCATCAACGTACTCAAACTCACCAATGTAACCTGCAGTTTCATCAAACATGTTACAATGGAGCAAGAAGAGATATAAATGTAATTAAATACAAAGAAAAGCAATTAAGCTCCACAATAAATGATCAACATACCGTGTTTTTGCATGACGATAAGAAACTTGATGATCACTTTAGAGGAAGGCCTGATCATAACCTGCCTCTTTCCTCTCTTCTCAGCATTGTACATGCTCTTAAGAGCATCGTTAAGCACACTGATTCGCACCATTCTTCAAGAATTAAAAAACTGTAACACAAATAAACAACACAAATCTGAGCTCAATTAAACTTTCAAATATAAATAGTAAAAGGTCAGATTCAAAGGTCACAAACTTGTTCATCAACAAGATCAGGACCTCAAAACAGTATCAACCAATACAGATCAATCGAAACAAGACCACATCTCATCATTTGAGTCATCAGATTTATCAACACAAAGGAACATCATCCACCAAAAACATCAGAACAAACTGTAACCATAGCCAAAATCGAGACAATACAACGAAACGACGAGTGAATAAACAGATCGCCATGACTATAAGCTATAACAACATGCGAAGACGATACAAAAAAAGTAAACGCTATGAGGATTCTCCAACAGAATCCATCAGACTCAAATGATGCAGTATAGATCGAAGATTCTTAAACTCGAATAAGCGATAATCACAGTCAATTTACAGCTAAAAGATGACTAAACAGCATCAAAGATTCAAAAGAAGATGAAGATCGAAAAACTAAAGAGAGAAAAATTTTCTCACCTGCAAGTAAGAATCTGAGACGAGTCTTGCGGCTACGAAAGTGAGAGTATGAGAGCGAACCCTAAAACTGGACGACTCAAGGGTACTTATGCCGGTTCAATTACGGTTCAATTCAGAGTCATAAAAATAAAAAATAAAGTCACTACGGTTCAATTCACACTTACTAAACTGGAGCACAAAGAATTTAAAAACCGGTTAACTTAACCCGGCTCAAATCAGGTCAATCAAATTTAAAAACAAATGGGCCTAGAATTTCCCGAACCGTTGCGCTTAAACCGACACCAAATAACTGAGACACATCAGCGATCCTGCAGAGTAGATCGTTTTTAATTACAGTATATGGGTTACCTATTAGTCACCCTTTCATGAACCAAAAAAATTCGATTTCGATTCGAACCCGTTATTGGAAAATACTCGAATGGATTTTGATGATATAGAAGTTTGGGTTCGGGTAATACCTTATATGAATCCAAACCCGAAATAGTACCTAAAAAATATGAAAGTTTGAGTAAATCATATACTTTGGAATATTTCCAAAGAGTTTTTGTAGATTTTTAATTTTTTGGGTAATTCAAATATTTTTGAGTATTTTCAGATCTTTTTAAATAGTTTGAATTTTTTTTTTACTTGGTTTTTCGGAAAATTTGGTTACTTTCAAGTATTTTTGGATACTCTCTTAAGTAATGTTTTTTGGGGATAATTTTTTGGATCCGAAACAAAACCGGAAAAAATCAAACCCGACAGGTAAAACCTCATTCGAAATGAACCCGAAATGAACTGAACCAAAACCGACCCAAATATTATAAATATTATAAAACCAAAAAAAACTAAAATCCAATAAAAACCGAACCGAAAATAAACCGGATTGTATGTTCTTGCTACAAAATATCACCAAAATTTTAAAGAGAGAAAAAAAAAAAAAAATTCTAATTTTCTACGTGTCAGCTTTAATCAAAATGGTGAACAAAAAAATTTGTCAGAGTTTAGAGAGTAACGTTTGCTTCTTCTTCTCCACAACTGAAGAAGCTAAACCAAAAATGGAGTTCGCATTAGCTACTTCGAGTTTTCTAGGTACTCAACTAATTCCGGCGACTCTGTATTGCAGACGAGCTCGAGCCGTGTCTCTCACCGTCACTGCAAGTGGAAGTTACAATCGCAGTAGAAATGATAAGGTTTACACAAGGCTTGACTCTTGTTTAGTCATTCCTCCTCCTCCTAGATTCAAGAAACCACGTGCAATTGTTAAGTTCTTGGGTGGTGCTTTCGTTGGAGCTGTTCCTGAACTTACTTACAGGTACTTTTTTTTATCCTTTGATTCTTCGAATTTCATCGAAGTTCACAAAAGCCTTTTAGTGGTAATTGAAATTGGATGAGTTTAATGATTATTGCTTTTCGTAGGATGAAGAAAGCTTTTGTAATTGTAGATATTGCTCTTTGTAATTCCATGGATTTGCTGAGTTTTGGATACATGAGACTTTGTTATATGAGAATTGGTCTTGACATCGAAGTAACTTTTTGTTACCTACAAATCTTTGACAGTATAAGTATCTTCACTTGATTTAATTTCATCACTTGACTGTGGTTTGTATCAAATGCATCTAACACTTTACAATTGTGAAGCCTATATGATTGCATATCACATTGCTATGGTTGACTTTGCTGAGTTTTGGATATATGAAGTTCTATGAGAAATGTTGTTTACATTGGTTTAATTTGATTTTGATCACTTCACTGTGGTTTGTATCCAATGCAACTAACACTGGACCATTGTGAAGCTTATATGATTGCATATTACATTGTTATGGTTGACTTTAAGTTCATGCAATTTGGTCATTACTCAAAGAATCTATCATCTGAGAAGTTTTTGTTATCTAAAGAGTAGAGATCATATCAGCTAGTCTAGGATTTAGACGATGGGATGTTTCGTCGTGGTCTTATCTTTCTTGTGACTTGAAATGCTCCTGTCACTCAATTTTGTGCTATATGGTTTGCATTTTCCCGTCTAAGTTGGGAGATGTCAGTAGAATAATATGGTCTTTGGGATAGACATGCAAAAGAAGGGATGGTTATCCGTTATTGGGATATTCCAAACTATTTGATGGTCAGAGCCAATCGTAGACTTTAAAATGGAAGTTCAGAAGCTGGGATAAGTTTTTGTTCTTTCAAGTAATTTTTAAATAGTATGTCTTTAGTTTCATACCTTTTTTAAACCCCATGGTTCTGTAATCGTCGAGATGATTGATTCCGAAACTCAAAAGATGTTCCTTTGTGTCTGTGTGTTTAGTTACCTCAAGGAGCTACTGGCTAAGGAAGGGTATTTAATAGTATCTGTGCCGTACAATGTTACATTTGATCATGAACAAGCTGCTAAGCAGGTTTATGAGAGGTTCAATTCTTGCTTGGACACGATTGTCTCATCTGGAATTCCAAATGCAAATTTGAAGCCTGAAGATCTTGCTGACCTTCCTCTTTTCTCAGTTGGTCACAGGTCGGAAACTTTTCACTTCTCCCCTCAATTAAATGTTGTCACTTCATTTTTTATGTGTTTTTTTTGCTCAACCTTATGAATTCTCTATGTCATGAATGCTGACTACTGTCAAACTTTCAACTTTTATATAGTAATGGTGCACTGCTCCAAGTTTTGACCGGAAGTTATTTTGCTGAGAAGATACCAAAGGTTAGGTTTCTTGTGAGCTAAAATGTAAATATCAATAACATCGGCGAGATTAGATCACCAAGATGGATTTTTTTATATGTTATTTTCTGGACAAGAATACTAGAGTGATACGTAACCTTTTCTTTGTCTTAATTCTAAGCAAGTGTGACAAATATATAATCTCTTTTCTGAAAGGTTAATGCCATCATTTCATTCAACAATAAATCAGCGACAGAGGCAGTTCCATATTTTGAGCAGGTAATATCATCATTGGTTATGATTAGTCTCTTAAGCTTTGCTTAGTTTAGTATCTATTAGTTAGATTCTCTTGTCATTGTTCTCTTAAGTTGTCCTATTTAAACCTCATTATATGACTCTGAAAGATATCACAGGGCATACTTTATGTAAGCAACCTATAGATGATATTCTTATTTACCGGATCTTGGGGCTGGGAATGTTATCTTCACAACATTGACATTTGTTGCTATTTAAGGCTTCTTGATTGAATTGATTTTTCGATGAAAGTCAATGTGATCCTGTAGTTTGCAAATGGATGAACCAAACAAATGAGACTGTGATTGCTTGTATCTTAGATTGTCTATGTTCCTCTGCAGCTTGGTCCTCTCATGCAGCAGATGATGCCAATCGTGGAAGCTTCTCCAGTATATGAAATGGCTCGAAATGCTTCAGGTGTTACTACTTACGCAAGTCGAATTCAAATTATCTCTCAAATTATATTAGAGCTTGCTAGTAGAAATGATGATCAGTCTTTTTGCCCATTAAATCTTAGCAAAGAATAAGAGCACTTCTCTAGTTAGTGTTCGTATTATCCCGTTTCATCCATCTTTTACCCTTTTCAACTTGGATAGTGCGTCTTAGTTTATCCAGGGATATGATTTTATGTCGACGTTGAGCTGGAGGACTATGCCTTTTACATTTTTTTGTCTCACCTATGTACCAAAGAGACTTTTATAATTGCTTTTGAATTAAAAGAAGCTAATATCTTTGCACTTGTGCTCACTTACAGGTGATGTGTTGAAACTTTTACTTGACACAGCCGGGACAACGATTCTAAATAACGATCAAGATGCTCTGAAGTCACTTACTAAATTGGTGGATCAATTGCCCTCTGTATTTGGTGAGGTATTTCTTCAGTAAGGACTTCTTGATTTCGTATCGAAGATTGAGCTTTTGTAGTCCCCTTGTAATTTGCCAAGCCATAAAAAAGATTGAACTTCTTGTTCTTTGTTTGTTGTTCTATGAAGGTAGGACAAGGTGTGTCGGAATTCAGACCATCACCACTTGAGAATCGCAATTGCTTCAAGTGCTCCTATAGCGTTCCACACACTTTACTGGTAATGCGCACACAAGTTCATTTAGAGTTATATGAGCGAGACAGTTCAAAGAGTGAACTAAATGCTAAGCAAACTGTCATATATATCCGCATTGATCTTGAGTAGAGATTATTAGACTCCGTTTCTGACAAAATATGTGTGGTTATACATTTCTGAAATGATTTCTTGGACATAGAGACTTTTTTTCTTTTATAAAAATAGAGACTGTTTGTTTACTCATAACTAATTCATATTTCTTGAGGTAAGAAGCATATAAGTGAACAGTCTCTGTCTGATTGGAACCAGCAATCCTCATATTTGATCTTGGTCTGCTGCAACATTTGTCTCAGGTACAATTCAACTCCGATGCAATCGACGAGACTGATTTACTCGAAGAAACCCTTAGGCCTCGGATAGAATCTATTGGTGGTACACTTGAAAAGGTTCAGCTGAACGGAAACCATCTCACACCCTGCATACAGGTAAAAGAGCTAGTAGTTCTGTAGTTACCAACATTGCTCTGTTATTTCTTAATTTTGTTAATTGAACTTGATCATGTGTCTCTTAGGACCCAAAGTGGCAAATTGGATCTGTGTACACACCAGCAGACGCTGTGGCTCAGGCGCTAAAGACCATTCCTCTTAGCGAAACTCGAGTTCTTTCCAGGACGATTGTCGATTGGTTTAGACGGTTTGAGGATTGAGCTGTCTCTTATATTGTTGAAGCAATGTAAAATTAAGATATACGAGTATATAGTAACGAACAAGACCAGCCTTGATCATCTTCTGAACATACATCCTTGTCCAAACCAAAAAGTAATTGGTAAAATATGTATACATGTATATACATGGTGATGCAAAATATCGAATACTGGTCTTATTGAAAGATTGATGTATCATTTGGTTTGAAATCAAATATATTGTGTAGATTTTGATAAATGAATTTAGGTATAATTGAAATAGCTTACACATCTAAAGCTATGTTACTCTATCTTCCAAAAGTACAATATGGCAATGGCATACATCTTATTATGAATGTTAATGCGAGGTCACTGTACCCTTTTTTTAAAACAGATAGAATACGGATAACGAGTATTACTGCCCCACCTTAAACTACTACACCTACAAGTTATCTTCATCAATAATAAACCCATTTACTTTACAAATTTTCCTCAAAAAAAAAAAAAAAGTTGTCTATAATTTTTGACTATATTAATTATAATACGAACTAAAATAATTATATACAAATTAAGTTAAGTCATCCATTATTCATGTTTTCATCTATATTATTATTTTTGAAGTACATTTTATAAAGTAGGCATTGTTTTTGAATTAATTATAAGGAATGCCATTACAATTAATATTATAGATATTTTAAAGATTTTGTTAAGATTTAAAATTATGATTCTCCTATCATCTTTATTTGATTTTTTTTTTTAAATGTTTTTGAAACATCATATATATATACATAAAGTAAATAAAATTGTAGAATTTTTTCTACATATGTTGTGATTTGAATTTTTTAAAATGGACATATGTTATTCAATCAATGAAGAAAAAAAAAGGTGTGCTCCCACATCGACTAAAACTTTTTGAAAATTAGAGTCATATTATTTGATCAAGATGAATCCAAATATGAATAGCACATAAAGCTTAACAATCATCCAAATTTAAACTTTTAAATTATTTAATTGAACCGTTAAATTATACCCTCTACCTTAAATTTTAAACTTTTTTTAAAAATTAAATATTATTATCGATATATTTAAATTTTACAAAAATTTAAAAGTATTATGAATATTGAAACTGATAAAAAATTTAAAATATCACGGGGTTATATGGTGGGATGGGTTTAGATCGATATTAACATAAATATAAAATATCATTAATCAAATGTTACAATACGGGTTAATTTTTTTTATTATTATTTTGTCAACATATCACTAATATTATAATATTAAACATATTAAAACAAATTGATTTAGTTAGGATTGAGTGAAAAAAAAAACAAAATTATTTTGCGGTATACTGTAGGACGTTAAATCCTAGTTTATATATGAAAATGTTATTCTTAGATTAAGTGTATTGCTTATTTTTTATGTTCTTTTAAGTTTTATCCAATAATAATTTAAAATTTTCGTTTTTAAATTTCTTACACCAAAGACATTTATGTATATGCTAGACTATCCTTAAGGTCATAAGGATCAATGTAAAAATTCCTTGCAACAAGGAAGGATGTTGGGAACAAAACTAGCTATGTCTATCGTATGATAAATAACATTCCGTCTGTTTTTGCAATTGTTAAGCCATGATAAAGTATGAAGTTAGTTAGTTAGTAGCATAAATTGTAGTAGTTTTGAGAATGTTTTCTTTTATTGTTTAGCACTTAATTAAGTGGGAGAACAATGAGGCTGAAGAAGAGAAAAATACTGATACGAAGGTGAGAGTCCATTCACCAAATACCGTCTTGTCTCAATGGTAAGAGGCCAAGAGATTCTATATTTTTAAAACGTAAGCTCCTTGAATTGATAACTTGCTATATGTGTGGATAGCCTCCAATTTCAAGTAGGTGGAATTGAGAATAATAAAAGTTTGAGTATGAAGTCAAATACTTTAGAAGGTGGTAGTATAATGGATTGCTATGGAGGTTAACATTGTGATCAAAATTAATGTACTTTAGAAAATCACCAATCCAATCCAATAAGAAAAGATTGTTTGAAAAAATAAAATCATCCCAAATCACAAATCCAATATGCGAATATTGTTGATTTTTTTTAATTTTGTGCTTTTAGCAAAATATATTATAAAAAATAAAATATATTATAAAAAATAAATAAAAAATTCTATGACTGGATTATAGTCATTGGATTATTTCTTACATTATTTTTGTGACACCAACAATATAATTATGTTTGAATTTTTTTTTTAACCGTTGCACTTTTTGTACAAATTGAACTCATCTCAGGGGTAAAATTGTAAACTCAACAAAAAAAAAAACCCTACCCCTTAATCTTCTTCTTCCTCCGCCGTATCCCAAAAAAACACAAAACAGAGAAAAATTCGAACTTCTGAACCAAATCATTCAAAACCTTTGTCGATTTAAGCCGCTCAATTCGATTTCTAGGTTTAGAAATTTGAATTTTAGGGTTTGAGTCATCCCTTAATCATGCCGAGGCATAAAGATGAAAAATTTAATTTCGATGACGAAGAAAACGAAGAAAGAAAAGATCCAGTAGCCATTAAAGATAACGACGACGAAGATGATGATGAAGCTAATGAAGACCTCAGCTTGAAGATCTTAGAGAAAGCATTATCAAGGCGTAAGCTTGATTCTGATCTCTCTGATTCTGGTGTAGTTAGTTTGGTTAATGGAGGAAAAAAGAAGAAGAAGAGAAATAAGCTTGAAGCTGCTCATGAAAGTGTTAGTATGAACGATTCTCTTCTCATTACAGTTTCAATTAATGCTGATGCTTGTTATCTGTTTTGGAAAGTTTGATGCTTGTGTTTAATGTTTGTTGATTTTTACCTAAATTTGTATCAGCCAATTGTGTGGAAAGAGAAAGATGAAGAGAAGGTAGTGGATGAAGTAGTAAAAGGTGAAGAAGATGATGATGAGGTTGAGAAATCTGATGAACCAAAAGCTGGAGAAACTTCTAGCAATTTGGTTTTGAAGAAGCTTCTTGTGAGTTGAATGAATCACTGCTTTTATGTCTAACTTGTTTTGGGGAATCAAAATTGTGTAACTTGTCTGTGATGACCATTGTTGGGGTCTTGTGTTATCTCAGCGTGGAGCAAGGTACTTTGACCCTCCTGATTCTGGTTGGGTGTCATGTTATAGCTGTGGGGAGCAAGGTCATATAACAGTGAATTGCCCGACTCCGACCAAGCGTAGGAAGCCTTGCTTTATCTGTAGTAGTTTGGAACATGGTGCAAAGCAGTGTCCAAAGGTGCGGTTTTAAGTTTGATTGTCGATCATGGAAGATTTAGGACTAGTCTTTTTGTATGTTGCTGAGTAAGTTTTTCCTTATTTTGTACAGGGACTTGATTGTTATGTATGCAAAAAAGGTGGACACCGAGCTAAAGATTGCCCGGATAAGTACAAAAGCGGGTCTAAAGGAGCTTTATGTTTAAGATGTGGAGACTTTGGACATGACATGATTTTGTGCAAGTATGAGTACTCTCAGGAAGATTTGAAGGTAACTTTGTTTTCCTGAAATTCAATACTTTGCATGAATAGGAACTGATAATGAACATATTAGGAACTGTTTACATGAATAGGAACTGATAATGAACATTCCTGAGATTCTTTTTTACAACTTCTGTTACTTTCTTATTGTTGTTTTAAAGTTCTATCACAAGAAGATTGTTTACAAGATAAGGAACTGATCATGAACATATTCGGATTCATCATTTTCTCCTGACTTTCCTTAACCTGAGGATATATCTCTCTACTCCACAGCAGCTTTCACCTTTATCGACTTTCTCATTGCTTTACAATAGTTGGATTATATTGTAAATCAGATAAATGCTAATGCTATCTTTCCCTATTTACTTTCACTAGGATATCCAATGCTATGTCTGTAAAAGCTTTGGCCATCTATGCTGTGTGGAGCCTGGTAATTCACCGTTGTGGGCTGTATCTTGCTACAGATGTGGTCAACTGGGCCATACCGGACTGGTAAGTTGTTGAGATTTTGATTTTGATTGAGTTTTGAGTCTCTAAACAGACCTCTTATCATTTTAGTTAAAGTAAAGATGGAGAATTTGTTATCTAATTAAAATAATTTTCTATCTAGGCATGTGGTAGACACTATGATGAAAGCAACGAAAATGATTTTGACAGTCCATCATGCTTTAAGTGTGGGGAAGAAGGGCATTTTAAGCGTGACTGCCCTAATTCCTCCAGTCTAAGGTTTCCAGAAAACAGCAGGGAAGCCAGTGCATGCTATAGGTGTGGTGAAGAAGGGCATATCTCACGTGAATGCCCGAATTCGTCGATCATAAGCACTTCACAGGGCAGAGACTCTCCGAGTTTATGCTATAAATGTAACGGAGCAGGACATTTCGCTCGTGAATGTCCCAATTCTTCCCAGGTAGGCTCTATCTCTCTACATTTGGTGCTTTGAGCTCTTAAGTTCTTTCCGTTCTCTCTCATGTTATGACTCAGTGTTTCCTTTTTGCTTCATATAGGTTTCTAAGAGGGACCGTGATTCATCTACAAAATCACATAAATCTCGCAAGAAAAATAAAGAGAACTCAGAATACAATTCTACTACCCATGAATCCAATGGGAAGACGAAGAAGAAGAAGAAGAAGAAGAAAACACATAAAGAAGAAGAGCCCCAGACTACACCACGAAAACCAAAACATAGAGGTGGTTGGATCACAGAGGAACCAGAAGAAGAATCTTTCCAAAGAGGAAAGATGAGAAGGCCGAGATCTCCCATTACACCATCAGGTTATAACCATAGGTTACCCACCACACGTATGGGTCATAACCATAGATCGCCAACATTCAGTTCGGGTGGGCATTTCCCGGATTCTCAGTCTAGAAACCATAGGAGTTCATCTTTTGAGTCTAGTAGGCATCTCTCAGCTCCTTCTCATCGTCATCAGCCTTATTATCCTTCTTCTCATCATCGTCAGCATCATCAGAATCACAGGTATGATGAACCTTCACCCTCGAGGTATGGTGGAGGTCACCACTATGGCGAGTATGCATGGAACTATGACCGGTGATAGTATCAATTTGATATGGTCATGGTCAAAGCTGGAGACAGATCTAGCTTGAAATCTATTATGCGTGATAACGTTTACTGGGATCAAAGGTAGCTTCCCTAGACCTCTTGTATTTCATTCAGGTTTTGGTGCAGCTTCTTATTGTTTTGTCCTCTTCTCTCTTATACAAGTAGTTTGTTCAGTCCTCATTTCCCCAAAGTCCATTGCTCACATTTTCCTTCGTTATGCTTGTTTTTTAATTTAACTTCTGAAGAGAATTTTGTATTTGTTATCAAGGATGATTAGTTGATTACTATAACATTTATATAAATTGATCATATTTTTAATCATCTGAAATTGTCTGACTTTTTTTCTTCTCAAAATGAGATTCCTTTATAAAATTTATTTTGACAGAAGGAAACAGAGTATTTTGAAAGAAGTAAACAGAGCATGTATAAAAAGGTAAATTGTTGTTGCTCAAAATTTGGAGTTGGTGCGTAATTTCCACTCCAGATAGCTTTCAATGATATCTAGACCACATAGCTCCTTCACAACCGGCATTGTAGCCGGAACCGGCAACTCAAACATTGAACCAGAGGAACAATCCTCACCTTTCCACACGCATAGCTGTTTGCGTGCTTCTTTAACAGCTTGTCTGGTGGCGCAGTGCACCGAAGCTGCCAGTAGCAACGGAGGCTCTCCTGAGGCTGTACTTACACAAACAATATGATCAAAAATGTTGATTACATGTTTTTGAATTGTTTTGTGTAGGAACGAGTGACTGACCTTTAGAAGAGAGTACACGTTTCTCGTGGCATCCACTGTTTAGTATCTCGACGTTGAACTGTCTAGGAATGGTGTCAACGGTCGGGATCTTGTATGTCCATGTGCTGTCTGACACAACGAGTCCTTCTGAATCTGTTATGTACTCTTCAAGCATGAAGAACCCAAGTCCTTGCACAAAAGATCCTTCAATCTGAAGAAGAAACACACAAAACACATTACAAAAAGATTCATTTGCTATGTGCTCTCTCTTCATTCATATTACCTGTCCTAAATCGACAGCGGGATTGAGGCTCTTTCCACAATCATATAAGATATCAGTCTGTAGAACCGTGGTTTGTCCCGTCACAAGGTCTACTTCAACCTATATTAACGACATTGAAACACCAAAGTTACTTCATATTTTCATCCAAATTTCAGATTTTTAGGAGAAGAAAACAAAGCTTACCTCGCTGACCGCAACACCATAGTTAAGGTATCGCATGGGAGTTTCTTCTGGAGTATACAAGTCACTAGCTGATAAGTTCACGGATTGAGCATAAGCCTGCATTTAGTTATAATAGTCAAGAGTCAAATTCAAGAAGATCAATATTTGATTTGTTGACACCAACAATGAGCAGAAAATAAAGAAACAAAACCTGATAGATCAACTTATTCCAGCTGATTGGACCACCAGATCTTTCCTTTAAAGGTTTCAATCTTTTAACTAAGGTCTCACAGCAAAGTCGAACAGCTGCGCAGCTTCCCTCGGATGTTGTGCTACCTCCTGTGGCACTTCCTTGGACCATGCTCAATGTATCTGATTGTACAACTCTTATCTTCCCCAAGAGCTCATCTGTTCCATCGCATTGGAGCAAACCAAGAGCATAACTAGTCATCTGCTTCACCTTTGTCCATAGCCCTTGTCCTAGCTCGATTCCACCAACCTCAACAACGATCGTGCCATCACTTAAAACACTCACTCTCCCTGGAGTGGCAAACATGAAAACTGGATAAATGACGGGTACTCGAGATATCCCTCGTTTTCTCCAAATGTTAGACTCGTTGAACACTTTGACAATATAAACCCGCGCCTCATAGTTTGAAGATACGCCAACCTTATCCCACATCGAAGATAAAGTATACTCATGTGGTTCACCAGCACTATCTTTGTAGAACATGACTAAGCTGTCATATGTATGGAGATTAATCTTTCTTATTGTATCAACCTCCAAGGCAAGGCTAGAGGCTACATTTTCGATGATGGCATCAGCGATATACGCACCCTGCATATCCCCCGGGGATCTCATGATTGCTCTGCTTAGAAGATTTGTTTTACAAAGTTTGATATCAAAAGATAAGGCGCCCCAATCGTACTTTTTTAATGCCCCCATAAAATTTGATGGAATAAAAGTACTATAACCAAAAGTTGACCCTGCATCAATTAGCAATTCTAGCTTCAAAGCTGTGATCTTCCCTGTGGATTTGAATCCCACACTGTAGGTTATCTTCATAGGATGCCTTCCACCAGTCATTATCATATCGGTCTTGCGGTTTACATAAGTCCTCACCGGACGCTGCAGTTTATTAGCAGCAACCGCACACGCTGTTGCAACCTGAGACAGTGGAAAGTTTTGAGATTTTCGTCCATTTTCAGCAGAAAGTGAAGAAAAAAAAGTGGACAGTTTTTGAGAACTTACTGGATTTGACTTGACAGCTTTTCCACCAAAACCTCCACCAACACGTCTGGTTATGACACGGACGCTGTTTTCGGGGATGCCTAGGCAAGCAGCAATCGAGGAATGTACAAACTGAGGCCCCTGAGTTGAACTATAGACTACAATAGAGTTATCTTCATCTGGTACTGCAAGAGCTGTTTGATTCTCCATGTAGAAAAAGTATTGCGACCCGAGTCTTATCTGTTTCACATCATAAGTTATAAAGATTGAACATATCTATCAAAGTTTTACTTTAGAACTGTTAAGAAGAGACTAAACTACATACTTCCGAACTGAGAATTCGATGATCAGCTTCAGCCATTCCTTTTGAAGTGTCACCAATTTCTTTTGGGTAAAAGAACGGGATAATGTCGAAAAAACTAGATTTCTTGACCGCGTCTTCTAAAGATAAGATCGGTGGTTCCAAATCCTCTGTATCATATTCAACTACTGCAAGATTAGCTGCAGCATTTGCATGTCTCTGTGTATCTGCAACCTGAAAAATCAAAGTGTTGCTAAAGCTGCTGGTGATGCAACTGAAACTCATGGAAAAATATGAATGGACTTACCACGAGGGCGATGCATTCGCCTATACAAATGGTGAAATCCTCTGCGAATAAGCGCTCGTTGCCAAATGCACTCTTCATACCCACATTTTGTCCACCTTTAGGAACATCCTTGCAAGAAATGACTGCAACAACTCCATTAGGTACCGAGTTTTCTTTGAAATGAATACCTTTAATCCGTGCGAACGGCTTTGTGCTATAGATGAATGCTCCATAGAGACAGTTTGTGGGAGATGGAATATCATCCACATAAACAGCCTCACCAGAAGCCTGAATAGAAGCTCCAGCTTTAGTAACAGGCTGACCAACCGGATTATATTCATTGTTTATAGGAATATGTTGTGTAGAAGACAACATTGGCAACAGTTTTGGTGGATCCAACAGTTTTGAAGTAGTAGGATGAGTTACTAAGGTGTGAAGGAACTTGAAAAGGAAGCCCGGCGCCAAGCTTGACCTGTAAGCGGGATTGCTTGTACCGTCTTCTGGCACCACCACATTGCCAAGTAAGCTAATGGCCTCATAAAGAACTTTGTCAGTGATTACTTTACCAGACAGGAACTCTTCAACTTCCTTACACCTAAAGGCGTGTTTGGTCCCGTAAGCCCCGAAAGCTAATCTACAGTTAAATATCGCTGTGTCCTTCACTTCAGCCAAGAAAGCAGCATTCATGTAAGCCAGAGCGCTTCCATTTGGACGCGGTGCAGCTCGATATGTTTCAAAGAGCAATTCAGAGTTTGTTTCAGAATGCCAAAATGGAATTTCAATACTCAGAACCAGATCATGAGCCTCAAGAAGAGAACGCTGAAGGAATTCCTCAAGTGTTAGCTTTTCGAGTCCTCTTGGCAAGCTTATTATGTTAACAAATGCACCAGCTCCAAGAAGTATTGTAGCCATGTCAGAAGGAAACTGTTTCCTCTGAGCCATTACAAGGTTTCCCCCAATGCTCCCAGAGTTCCTTATAAATCTCGCCGCAATCTTTTCCATATGAGTAGCAAGTTTCCCAAACATCTTCTCCACTCCTGGTGAGACCAGAATCTCCTTCAGAGCATCAATAACTTTAGAGATTGTTACCACTGATCCTATCTCAACCCCATTCTGGTTTTCTCTAATCTCCTTAAGCTGCGGTATCCGAGTTATATCTATGTATTTGTCGTAATTCTGCTCTCTTTCATCCTTGTAGTATCCCATACTTGTGTTACCAGCAACCACTTTCATAGAAACTCCATCACCATTAGCCTTGTAACCTTCCAATAAGCTCATGAGTTGCTCAACACTCGCCGGAGTGCACCATCGGTCCATTCCTGAATCCAAAGACTTCATCTCATCCTTGAGAAACTCTGGAAATGTACAGACACGCTTCTCACTGTCAAACCGAGTTAAACTACTACACTCCTTATCCCCTTTCTTACAGAAAAAGTTAAGTCCAAGATCCTCAATGTCAACATCTGAAGCAAAGCTCTTACAAGCATCAACAATAGGACGATAACCAGTACACCGACATAAGTTTCCCGAGACTGCTTTCTCTGCTTCAAGAACCGTAAACTCGGAAGATTGAGACTTATCAGCATCTAAAAGAGCAGAGAAGAGAGAAACACACATTCCTGGTGTACAGAAACCACATTGAGAGGCGTGAAAACCGGATAATCGCTTGTGAATCGGATGGAAACCGTCTCTGCTGTTTCCAAGTCCTTCTGAAGTCGTAATGCTGCAATGGTTGATACTGCAGAGAAGTGTGAGACAAGAACTGACTGTGAAATCTTCTACTTTGTTTAGAACATGATCGTACTTTGAGAGAAGAACAACACAAGCACCACATCCTCCTGAACCAAAACAACAACAAGAATATTAGAACAAAGAACCACAAAGGAGAATCAAGAAAGGAGAATCAAGAAATCACCTTCACCACAGCTAAGCTTAACACTCTTGAAAGAAGTTTGATAACGAAGGAACTCTAACAAAGTTGTTGAAGGGTCAACAGAGGAAAGCTTAAGGTCGAACCTTTGGCCATTGATGGCGAAAATCAAGCTCATATTCTCTCTTTTGTCTCTGTGTAATCACTTATTGAAGTAAGTGTACACTTATTTTGATTCTTTGTCCACTAAATATATAAAATGAAAAAGTAATATTAACGACAATGAACAATGATTCGAGACCTTGAGGGCAGAGTGGACATGGACATCACGTTACCAGTCACCACTAAATTGAGATTATTAACTTACTTGGGAACCTCTATTATTTGTACACTTCTTTATGTCTCTAAATGGTAACATGATCTGGTCTGCCCACATAATAATAGAGAAACAATAATAATAAAATATGATAAAGTTTTTATCACGTTGAATATAGAATTATAAACTAAACCGACGAAAAAATAGAAATCTTTTTGGAGACTAAATCACAAAAAAAAAAAAGAAATTTTACAAACTAACTAAATAAGCTAATTATACGTACCAAAAGTTTAGGTCGTAAACAACAAAGAGAACAGAAGACAACGAAAAGTGGTTCCACCAATAACGAATAAAGACTACTATAATGAGAAGAGTTTCGAAAATCCAAACTAGCAAAACTGCATTTCGGCAACAAGACAACTAAATCACGACAAAACTTTTGGATGCCGCGAAAGCAAAAAAAAATAATAATAACATTTTTAATGGTTTGAAAGAAACCATTGAACTAATGAGATTTCTTTTTTTAAATTGTTTTTAGAATAATCTCAATTATAGTTGTCATTTCTGATGTGTGAGATAAAATTATTTCAAAAATTTTATGATTAACTTAAATTTCTTACAAATATTATAAAGTTTCATATTTTATTATTATTATTAATGATGTATATATATATATATATATATATGTGTGTATTTAAAATAAAATAAAAACCAATGGTTTGCCGATTCGGTTAGTTATATTGAACCGTGACCCAAACGTTTTTTCTGTTCGATTTCTGTTCCGGTTTTAAAAACATTAATTTTAGTATATATCACTTACCGCTCCTTAATTATTTTTGATAAAAATTGTTACTGTTTTGAGTCATCAAATTGATGAATCTATCTTTATTTATTTTCTACTATTCTGTTATCATTTACGTTTTTTCTTGCGACTAAAAAAATTTACCGTTTTGGAATTCGAATGGAATACAAAATGATAAGAGTATTTTAGCAAAAAGAAAAGCTATAAAATATCTCAAAATAATAAGAAAATGTGAAAAAAGTAACCATAAGAGAAATAGTGCAGTGAAATGACCGTAGTCTAGTGGCAGATGATAAGTCCACTGAAGACAGACACCATCACACCAGGGATCAAGTACCCGATTTTACATTTTATAGGAATTAGGCTAATGGGCCGGTTAGTTGTGGCCCAAATGTTGATAAAAAAAAAAAAAAAAAAAAAAAAAAAAAAAAAAAAAAAAGAGAAATAGTGCAGTACAAAAAATCTAAGAATATTGCTAATAATTAGTAAGTAGTAAAACGACAAATTCTGTTCTGCTGTCTGCTGGGTACGTAACGTATTACCAATTTGGCTCGCAATAACTAATAATAGAGAGCTCAGTTATTGGTATGAATAAAATATTTAACAAAAGTACAAAAAATGAAAAAAATATGGAGATGGGTCATATTTTACAAATTTCATCAAAGTAACATTTTTCATTGCATGTACGTTTATATTTTTTATTCAAAATTCATTTGATCAAAGTAATAATAAGTTGCTTTCCTGTTAGACAGAAATTGTGAAAAAATTAAAACGAATGAAACCAGTATTATCGGCTCTCCCTGAAGAAACCAGTATGTGGTCAGCTTAAGAAGCTCGATTCAAAAAGTAACATCTCTATAATACGAATATAGAGCTATTTTGCAGAAATATTTTGACATGCCAGTTACTACTATTCGGTCATTAGAAACCACCAATGCATTTAATTCANTTTTTTTTTTTTTTTTTTTTGTCTAGGGCTTAAAACAATATTGAGAGGACTTAGTAAATCCGCATCACTAGCTCTCCAAACCAAGATGCTCTATAATCAAAAGCTGAACGGACTGCACTAAATAGTTGCATCACTTCATTACTGCAAAATTCACATCATATTCGACGACCTAGGTCCTACCACTAAGTCGAAACCAAAACAGTACCACCACTCCTAATATAACAATGTTTTTGCCGAGTCACATTGTTCATTTTGAACTTTTATCTTCATAAAGACCTTCTTTACCGCATTCATGAGATAGGAAGGTGATGTTCATAAGATGGTGAAAGAGGCAGATTTTTCACTACATTACAAAATCCTATAGCTTGGTTCACTTCCACTGATTGAATCATCTAACTGACGTTTTCCACTATTCAATCGTTTAAAATTTTTTCATAAATCCGATCGGGACAAATGATGAAATGCTTGATATATATATATTAGTAGAGAATGAAAATTTTCCAAATTAATATAATTAATCCTTAATGTACAAATAACAAAAATTTAGTCGCCAAGTCATAGTATACCATTGAGATGAGAATGCCAATATTGAAAAGGTACTTCAACTGAAAGACAATAATTCATAATTTCTCTTTTCACTTTTTGACATTTTTCTATATGTTAAAAGATTGTCATTGATGCTGATATTTCATTCCAGAATTTTTTTTTAAATTTTTTTATATTAAATTCTACTATACATATTGTCAAGAAACACATTATTTTTAGATAATACATATATTGATACATATATTGATTATTCCAATATTAATTCCCAAACACATTTGAAGAATCCTAAACTTAAAGTAATTATTTAGAAAATGGAAATATTATTAAATGTGAACACAAATTTCACTTTATAATAGTCAAAATTTGATGTATTGAACCCATAATTAATTTTTTAACAAAAAAAAAAAACATCAATACAAATAAAATTTTATATTCAACATAAAATCACTTTAATAAGACAATATTGTTAACTTTCCAACAATCAAAATTTATAGAACTATAAATCTGTATAATAAAATCTAACAAACAATTTTGTAATCTTCAAATGTATTGAAAGTTCATAATAAAGTAATCAAAGATATAAAAAATCATTAAAATTCAATAGCACAATTAAATTTCGTTCGTACATAACATATATTCTTACCTAGTTATCTTTGATTGGAAAGAGATCTATAATGCAGGTTGCTGAAACACGTTTCAAATATAAATTATTATTTTTCCTTTCGTTTTGAAATTTCAATAATTATTACAAATTGGAAAGACGAAATTCAAAAACAAAGGTTGGTAGGAAAAACATGTAGGGACAGAGCAAATGAAAACGTTTAATGTATGAAAATGTTTTTAAAATGGAAGAAATTCATTCCCCAAACAATCTTGTATAGTAGATTACAAAATACCTTTCACATTCACTATAAATACTCATAGATAATAAATGAGAAAATTAAGGAGACAAGTTTATCTATAAAAAACAAAAGAAACAATTTTAACTAAAAATAGGCTTGAGTGTTCATTTTTAGTATGCTATTACCACCCTATTACATAAGCATAAACCCTCACAGTAGTAGAAAAGCAACTGCATCATAAGTTCATAACTACTGTACAATTTTCCATATTAATGTTTGATTTTGTCATTCCGTTATTACTATACCAATTATTTGTAGATGAAGAAAATAAGAAGATTGATGAAAAAGCTCAGGTTTGTTTAGTTGGAAACTGTTGTAACTCGCCTTGAATGGCACTAGATTTTGGACTAGATTTTGTTTAGTTATCGCGTAATTTCCACTCCAAATATGTTTCAACGATATCTAGACCGCATAGCTCCTTCACGACCGGCATTGTAGCCGGAACCGGCAACTCAAACATCAAACCAGAGGAACAATCTTCACCTTTCCAAGTCCGTAGCTGTTTCCTCGCTTCTCTAATAGCCTGTCTTGCCGCACAGTGCACCGACGATGCCAGTAGCAACGGAGGCTCTCCTGAGGCTGCACATAAAACAATATGATCAAAAATATTGCTTGCAAGTTTTTTTAAAGGTTGTGTATTAGGGGACGAGTGACTGACCTTTAGAAGAGAGTACACGTTTTTCATGGTTCCCACTGTTTAGTATTTCGACGTTGAACTGTCTAGGAATGGTGTCAACGGTCGGGATCTTGTATGTCCATGTGCTGTCTGACACAACGAGTCCTTCTGCATCTGTTTTGTACTCTTCAAGCATGAAAAACCCAAGTCCTTGCACAAAAGCTCCTTCAATCTGAAGAAGATAAACACATGACAAAGCATATTAGTAGGTGAAAAGAATCATTTGTTTTGTATGCTCTTTCTTTCTTCATATTACCTGTCCTAAATCCACAGCAGGATTGAGGCTTTTTCCACAGTCGTATAAGATATCAGTCTGTAGAACCGTGGTTTGTCCCGTCAGAAGGTCTACTTCAACCTATATTGAAATACCAAAGTTACTCCATTCCTATCACTCAAAAGACACAAGGTTACTGGTGAGAAAAGAAACCAGAACTTGCCTCGCTAACTGCAACACCATAGTTCAGGTACTGCGTGGTGTCTTGTGGAGTATACATGTCACTAGCAGATAAGTTCACGGATTGAGCATAGGCCTGCGTTTGGATATAAGAATCGATAATCAAAACCAAGAAGCTCAAAGTTTACCAATAGTAATAGGCAGCGAGTTGAGGAAGAAGACCTGAGAAATCAACTTATTCCAGCTAATGGGACCACCAGTTCTCTCCATTAACGTTTTCTTTAAAGGTGTCAATCTTTCGACTAAGGTTTCGCAGCAAAGACGAACAGCTGCGCAGCTTCCCTGGGATGTTGTGCTACCTCTTGTGATATTTCCTTGGACCATGCTTAATGTATCTGATTGTACAACTCGTATCTTCTCCAAGAGCTCTTCAGTTCCATCGCATTGGAGCAAACCAAGAGCATAACTAGTCATCTGCTTCACCTTTGTCCATAGCCCTTGTCCTAACTCGATTCCACCAACCTCAACAACGATCGTGCCATCGCTCAAAACACTCACTCTCCCTGGAGTGGCAAAGATGGAAACCGGATAAATTATGGGTACTCGAGATATCCCTCGTTTTCTCCACATGTTAGAATCATTGAACTCTCTGACAATAGAAACCCGATCCTCATAGTTAGAAGAGACGCCAACCTTGTCCCACATCGAGGGTAAAGTATACTCATATGGTTCACCAGCAGTATCCTTGTAGAACAGGGCTAAGCTCTCATATGAATGGAGATTAATCTTTCTTATTGTATCAACCTCTAAGGCGAGGCTAGAGGCTACATTTTCTATGATGGCCTCAGCGATATAATCACCCTGCACTTTTCCGGGGGCTCTCATGATTGCTCTGCTTAGAAGATTTGTTTTACAAAGTTTGATATCAAAAGATAAGGCTCCCCAATGGTACTTCTTTAGCGCCCCTATCAGATTAAATGGTATAAAAGTACTAAAACCAAGACTTGCCCCTGCATCAAAAAGTATTTCTAGCTCCAAAGCTGTGATTCTCCCAGTGGATTTGAATCCCACACTGTAAGTTATCTTCATAGGATGCCTCCCACCAGTCAATATCATATCGGTCTTGCGGTTTACATAAGTCCTCACAGGACGTTGCAGTTTATTAGCAGCAACAGCACACGCTGTTGCAACCTGAGACAGTGGAAAGCTTTGAGATTTTTGGTGAGGAAAAAAAAGAGGACAGTTTTTGAGAACTTACTGGCATTGACTTGACAACTTTTCCTCCAAAACCTCCACCGACACGTCTGGTTATGACACGCACATTGTTTTCAGGGATGCCTAGGCAAGCAGCGATCGAGGTATGTACGTATTGAGGGGTCTGACTTGAACTATAGACTACAATGGAGTTGTCTTCATTTGGCACTGCAAGAGCTGTTTGAGTCTCCATGTAGAAGAAGTATTGCGATCCGAGTCTTATCTGTTCACATCGTAAGTAATAAAGATTGAACAGATCTATCTAAGTTTTACTTCAAAATTGTGAAAAAGAGACTACATTACATACTTCTGAGTTGAGAATTAGATGATCAGCTTCAGCCATTCCTTTTGAAATGTCACCAACTTGTTGTGGGTAAAAGAAAGGGATAATGTCGAAAAAACTAGATTTCTTGACCGCGTCTTCTAAAGATAAGATTGGTGGTTCCAAATCCTTTGTTTCGTATTCAACCAATGCAAGATTAGCTGCAACATCTGCACGTCTCTGTGTATCTGCAACCTGCAAAATCAAAAAGTGTTTCTAAAACTGCTGGTGATGCAACTGAAACTCATGGAAAAATATGATTCGACTTACCACAAGGGCGATGCGTTCGCCTATACAAATGGTGAAATCCTCTGCGAATAAGCGATCGGAGCCTAATCCAGTCTTCATACCCACATTTTGTCCACCTTTAGGAACATCCTTGCAAGAAATGACTGCAACAAATCCATTAGGTGCCGAGTTGTCTTTGAAATGAATACCTTTAATCCGTGCGTATGGCTTTGTGCTATAGATGAATGCTCCATAAAGGCAGTTTGTGGGAGATGGAATATCATCAACATAAACAGCCTCACCAGAAGCCTGAATGGAAGCTCCAGCTTTAGTAACAGGCTGACCAACCGGATTGTATTCACTGTTTATAGGAATATGTTGTGAAGAAGACAACATTGGCAACGGTTTTGGTGGATCCAAGTGGTAACTATTTGAAGGTTTATCTGTAGTAGGATGAGTTATTAAGGTGTGAAGGAACTCGAAAAGGAAGCCCGACGCCAAACTTGACCTGTAAGCGGGATTGCTTGTACCGTCTTCAGGCACCACCACATTGCCAAGTAAGCTAATGGCCTCATAAAGAACTTTGTCAGTGATTACTTTACCAGACAGGATCTCTTCAACTTCCTTACACCTAACGGCGTGTTTGGTCCCGTAAGCCCCGAAAGCCAATCTGCAGTTAACTACCGTTGTATCCTTCACTTCAGCTAAGAAAGCAGCATTCATGTAAGCCAGAGCGCTTCCATTTGGACGCGGTGCAGCTCGATATGTTTCAAACAGCAATTCAGAGTTTGTTTCAGAATGCCGAAATGGAATTTCAATACTTAGAACCAGATCATGAGCCTCAAGAGGAGAACGCTGAAGGAACTCCTCAAGTGTTAGCTTTTCGTGTTCTCTTGGCGAGCTCATTATGTTAACAAATGCACCAACTGCAAGAAGTATTGTGGCCATATCAGAAGGAAACTGTTGCCTCTGAGCCATTACAAGGTTTCCCCCAATGCTCCCAGAGTTCCTAATAAATCTCGCCGCAATCTTTTCCATATGCGTAGCAAGTTTCCCAAACATCTTCTCCACTTCCGGTGAGACCCGAATCTCCTTCAGAGCTTCAATAACTTTAGATATTGTTACCACTGATCCTATCTCAACCCCATTCTTATTTTGTCTTATCTCTTTCAGCTGCGGGATTCGAGTTATATCTATGTATTTGTCGTAGTTCTGCTCTCTTTCATCCTTATAGTATCCCATACTTGTGTTACCAACAACCACTTTTATAGAAACTCCATTACTATTAGCCTTGTAACCTTCCAATAATCTCCTGAGTTGCTCAACACTCTCCGGACTGCACCATCGATAAATTCCCGAATCCGTAGACTTCATCTCATTCTTGAGAAACTCCGGAAATGTACAGATACGCTTCTCACTATCAAACCGAGTTAAACTCTTATTGGAATCCCCTTTCTTACAGAAAGAGTTGAATCCAAGATCCTCAATGTCGACATCCGAAGCAAAGCTCTTGCAAGCATCAACAATCGGACGGTAACCAGTACACCGACAAAGGTTTCCCGAGACAGCTTTCTCTGCTTCGACAACCGTAAACTCGGAAGATTGAGACTTCTCAGCGTCTAAAAGAGCAGAGAAGATAGAAACAGACATCCCTGGTGTGCAGAAACCACATTGGGAGGCATGCATGGAAACCGGAGAGTCGCTTGTGAATCGGGTGGAAACCGTCTCTGCTGTTCCCAAGTCCTTCTGAAGTCGTAAGGCTGCAGTGGTTGATGCTGCAGAGAAGTGTGAGACAAGAGCTGACTGTGAAATCTTCTACTTTGTTTAGAACAGTATCGTACTTGGAGAGTAGAACAACACAAGCACCACATCCTCCTGAACCAAAACCACAACAACAACAACAATATCAGACAAAAGACCACAACGAAGAAGAAAGAAGAATCAAGAAATCACCTTCACCACAGCTGAGCTTAACGCTCTTAAAAGTAGTCTGATAACGAAGGAACTCTAACAAAGTTGTTGAAGGGTCAATGGAGGAGAGCTTAAGGTTGAACCTCTGCCCATTAATGGCGAAAACCAAGCTCATTCTCTGCCTCTCAATCTCTCTCTGTAATACTTATCATACGTAACTGTAGACCATTAAACTTACTTGTTTACCTATATTACGTGTACACTTCTTTGTCTCTAAGTGGTCCTTATCTTCATATGCCCACATATAATAAAAATATAATATAATAAGTATGTCAAGTTGCAAAAAAGTAATTTTCTAAAAAGAAACTGACGGAAGAAATATTTAATAAAATCTTAAAACACTGAAAAATGGAGGTAGGATATATTATACAAAAATATATAACACACAAGAGAGTATCAAATATTTTTGGTTCTAAGGAATAAGAGCAAAGATGTTAAGAGTCATGAAGGATATCTGAATAATACAGGTTGAAGCTGAGGCAGTCCCAGAAGCGAGATAGTCCAAATTTCCCATGTTTTGGTGATCTCAGGTGACACTTATGTAGTTCTTTCAACTCTTTGTCAAAATTTTGCTTCACCCGCCAAAAAAGAATTTAATGTGTACATTCTTGTTTTACCTGAGATGTGTTTATGCCTAGTGTTTTGGTCCATGAATCGTTTGGACCTCGACTTGAGCTCCGCATGCCTCTGGGAAGACAAGACCGGAAGTCCAGTGTGCATTGCAAGATGTTTTCTATTATGTTAGATATGATCCGGGTTTCGTCAGATAAGAAACATCTGCAAGTGTTTGATAACAGGTTGTGAGACCCCTCAACAATGTTTGATGAACGCCTCAGTTCTATAGATGCACATAATGTATCCAGTCCAGATATATAGCCTTCTAGGACCTTCCTCATAGCAATAGCAAAAGCCTGATTAACAAGTGTATAGCTCCCCTGTCCCTCAACAACTGTTTCCACATACAACTTCAAGTTTGTGAAATGGTCTACAAACTTATGGAGAAGCAAGACCAAAGAACCAAAACAGCCTATATTTCTAAGAATCTGTCCCAAAGCATCAGTGCTTGACAACCGATGCCACAAGCTCGGAATTTTGTGGAATGTCCTGTCAGCTGGCTCAGAGCATAATGCAGAAGAGACCTGCTCTATGCTAATAAGAGAAGACTAAACACCTTGCAGTGCATTCAGCGCCAACCTAACTAAGCTTGATTCCTATTACAAGCAACAAAATGTAAGAAATGAGAAGTAAGTTTCAATTACTTAGCACCGCCTGATATACAAACATTATTCTCTAGATAACACGCCATTTAATCGAAAGAGCTAGACTACGAAAGAACTATATACGTATCTCATCTAAGCACTAAAACCCTAGATTGATCCTAATTACTAAATCAATTAAACTAACACACCAAAATTGATACTTTCCCAAATCCCAATTAGGGTATTAGATCCAAGCCACAGAGATAATAGAAAAGAAACAGATACTCTCACGCAAGTTCCTCTTTTTTCACTAAACTTACAGAGACAGATGAAGAAGATGAAGGAGAAGCAGAAGCACGAGTTGAAGGAGGAAGAAATCGACCACTCTGAGAAGGTAACGATTCCCAATTTCGTGGAGGAAGGTAAGGCTCTTCCACTTTAAGCTTCTCCAGAAGCAAAATGAGACTCGTCGCCATCACTGGCATTATATCTCACTCTCTCACTCCCAATCACACAAACTTTTTTAAATAAGGTTTTAGTGGCAAAGGGCTTCGTCAAGTTGCTTCTTCTCGGATCTCATAAAGGAGAGATCTTTCGTCATTACGATTCGGAAACTAGATAACTGTAAAATACCCAGAAGCAGAAAAGCTGAGTATGATGAGCTTTACACACAATGACACAGCATTGCTTAATGAGCTACGGAGGCTTAAACAAAAACGACAAGTTATTGACAGAACAACAAAACTGCAATAATTTATAGATGAAGAAAATGAGAAGATTGATGAAAAAGCTCATGTTTGTTTAGTTCGAAACTGTTGTATCTCATAATCTTGAGTCACAGCGTAATTTCCAATCCAAATATGTTTCAACGATATCTAGACCGCATAGCTCCTTCATGACCGGCATTGTAGCCGGAACCGGCAACTCAAACGTTGAACCGGAGGAACAATCTTCACCTTTCCACGTCCGTAGCTGTTTCCTCGCTTCTCTAATCGCCTGTCTTGCCGCGCAGTGAACCGAAGATGCCAGTAGCAACGGAGGCTCTCCTGAGGCTGCACTTAAACAATATGATCAAAAATATTGATTGCAAGTTTTTCAAAAAATTTGTGTGTATGGACGAGTGACTGACCTTTAGAAGAGAGTATGCGTTTTTCATGGTATCCACTGTTTAGTATCTCGACGTTGAACTGTCTAGGAATAGTGTCAACGGTCGGGATCTTGTATGTCCATGTGCTGTCTGACAGAACGAGTCCTTCTGAATCTGTTATGTACTCTTCAAGCATGAAAAAACCAAGTCCTTGCACAAAAGATCCTTCAATCTGAAGAAGATAAACACATCACAAAGCATATTAGAAGGTGAAAAGAATCATTTGTTTTGTATGCTCTTTCTTTGTTCATATTACCTGTCCTAAATCAATAGCCGGATTCAGGCTTTTTCCACAGTCGTATAAGATATCAGTCTGTAGAACCGTGGTTTGTCCCGTAAGAAGGTCTACTTCAACCTATATTGAAATACCAAAGTTACTCCATTCCCATCACCAAAGGACACAAGGTTACTAGTGAGACCCATCACTCAAAGGACACAAGGTTACGAGTGAGAAAAGAAACCAGAACTTGCCTCGCTAACTGCAACACCATAGTTCAGGTACTGCGTGGTGTCTGGTGGAGTATACAGGTCACTAGCTGATAAGTTCATAGACTGAGCATAGGCCTGCGTTTGGATATAAGAATCTAGAATCAAAACCAAGAAGCTCAAAGTTTAGCAATAGTAATAGGCAATGAGTTGAGGAAGGAAACCTGAGAAATCAACTTATTCCAGCTGATGGGACCACCAGTTCTCTCCATTAACGTCTTCTTTAAAGGTGTCAATCTTTCGACTAAGGTTTCGCAGCA
>OVAQ01000365.1:11717-35434 GCA_900406345.1 Erysimum cheiri | reverse complement strand
GCTTACATAGATTTGTCAGACAATTTCTTGACCGGCCCTATTCCGGAAGAAGTTGGAAAATTAGAACTTCTTGTGGCACTAGGTACTTCCTACAACAAATTATCGGGACAGATTCCACAAGCTTTAGGGGGTTGTCTCTCGATGAAATTTCTCTATATGCAAGGAAATTCGTTTGATGGAGCCATTCCAGATATAAGCCGGTTGGTAAGCCTAATAAATGTTGACTTCTCCTACAATAATCTCTCTGGCCAAATACCTCAATATCTGGCTAATTTTCCTTTGCTGCGAAATCTGAATCTTTCTATAAATAAGTTCGAGGGAATGGTACCAACAACAGGAGTGTTCCGAAATGCTACAGCAGTTTCTGTCTTTGGCAACAAAAATCTATGCGGAGGCGTCAGAGAAATGCAACTAAAGCCATGCATTGAGCAAGCATCACCAAGGCAGAGAAAGCCACTCTCACGTAGAAAGAAAGTGGCCATTGGTATTGGTATAGGTATAGCTTCGCTTTTATTATTCATTGTGGCTTCTCTGTGTTGGTTCAAGAAGAAGAGAAAGAAGAAGAACAATGCCAGTGGTAGTATCCCATCTGATTCTACTACTTTGGGGATGTTCTTTGAGAAGATAAGTTATGTTGAGCTTCATAATGCAACAAGTGGTTTCTCTTCAAGTAATCTGATTGGTTCAGGCAATTTTGGTAATGTGTTTAAAGGATTGCTTGGTCTTGAGAATAAACTCGTTGCTGTTAAAGTTCTGAACCTCCTGAAGCATGGAGCAACGAAAAGCTTTATGGCGGAATGTGAAACCTTCAAGGGTATACGCCATCGTAACCTTGTGAAATTAATAACGGTTTGTTCAAGCCTCGATTCTGAAGGAAATGAATTCAGAGCTCTGGTCTATGAGTTCATGCCAAAAGGAAGTTTGGATATGTGGCTGCAGCCAGAAGATCTGGAAAGGGCAGACGATCACTCGAGATCTTTAACACCTGCAGAGAAACTCAACATAGCAATTGATGTGGCTTCTGCTTTGGAGTATCTGCACGTTCATTGTCATGAACCTGTAGCTCACTGTGATGTTAAGCCAAGCAACGTTCTTCTAGACGATGATCTGACTGCTCATGTTAGTGACTTTGGTTTGGCTCGGCTCCTGTATAAATTCGATCGAGAATCCTTTCTAAACAAGTTTAGTTCTGCTGGTGTCAGAGGCACCATTGGCTATGCCGCACCAGGTAAGGAAACATCTATATGCAAAAAGTATTATTTAATTGTGAATGATCCAATCTCATTGTCTGTTGTTTCTTCAAAATATGTGCAGAATATGGTATGGGAGGCCCACCATCAATACAAGGAGATGTGTACAGCTTTGGAGTTCTACTTTTGGAGATGTTCACTGGAAAGAAACCGACAGACAATTCATTTGCTGGCGATTATAACCTCCACGGCTACACAAAGTCAGTATTGTCGGGTGGCACGAGCAGTGGAGGCAGCAACACCATTGATGAGTGGTTGAGACTGGTTTTTCAGGTGGGAATAAGGTGTTGTGAAGAATATCCAAGGAATAGGATGAAAATGGCTGAAGCAGTACACGACTTAATCTCAATCAGATCTAAGTTCTTCAGTTCCGAGATGACTATTGCCGACCCAAGTCCTCGGGATGTTCTGCATAGTTCTCCTCAGGAATGGATATTAAATGCGGACATGCATACAATCTAGGCCAAAATGATGACATCACAGTCACCTACGTAACTGCTTATGGGGACACAGTGAATGTGTCTCTGCTTCTGCTTCTGCATCATCGAAACAGAAAGACTATTGTGATTGCAAGAATTGTAATTACTTATTATATATTAATAAAGAACATTTTTAAAATCTATCTCTGTTGTTGTAGCTTATAATCATTTTCACTACTTGCTCTTTCTTTGTCAACAACGTCTTCTTTACAAATGTCTTTGTTTCCTCTTTAAGAAACATCTGTCTGCATACATATGCCTAGTTCGTGTTCTTGTCTTGAACAAACTGCCACACTCAGGTTCTCTCTATGGTTGTGACTTTCTTGAACTACCAAACTTCTCTGTGTCCCCAGTTCACTCTTTGCATTGGGACAAAGTCAAAATCCTGACAATCTTTGTCTTACTCTTCCAATGTGATAAACTTCAAAAGTTTTTGGATTCTTTAGTAAATAAACGCTTCTGATTAATGATATCTTGGACCAAGGTCACATAATACTTAAAAAACCACAAGCTGTTTTTTTGTTTTCCCTTGGCTGAAGAACTACTTGCCGTTTTATTTAATACGGAGTAATAACCAACACGCTTTGTTATTGTCACACTGACACACTTCACCGCTCTCACTCATCAGATTTCTTAAACTGTACAATTTTGGAGTCATGGCGCAGGAGATTCGTCGGAAGATCCCAATCTGAGCTAATTTTCCAGAAAGTCGATGGCTTTCCTCTCTTTGCGGAGGTTTAATATACAGGAATTGATCGAGACCGTCGCCGTGAGAACGCACCGATCCAGGAAACTAAAAAAAAACGTAAGAAAAAATCCTCTCTTTTATATCGATTTACAACCCCCTTTAGTTTATCAGCAAGTAAAGACTGTGTTTATCGTAGATTTGTTTCTAAAATGTCTTTGAATTAACATCGAAAAATTCAAACTTTTCTTTTGAAGGATGATTGTGAATACAAGTTGCAGAAGAAGATTGACACAAGACTTTAAGTTAACTGAATGGACAATAGATTGTCTGTCGGCCAATGTGAATTGTTTTGGAAATACTTTGCCTTTGCTCTGTACACACACTCGTTTATAAGTTTGACTGCTGAAAAATGAAAAAAGTAAAGATATCACTAAAGTCCACGCACTTTGTTTGTTTTTTGTGTGACCCATTTTCAATGAGTTTTGGACCGCATTTAATTGCCCCACGACAATAATGGAATTGCATTTTGGATTTTGCTTCTTCTTACCTTAAATTTCCTTTCATTTTCTGCTTTTTAAGTTGAAGCAAAACCTTTCTTTAACTTTGTATAAGCGACATGAAGCTGTCTCTTTCACTTGCTTTCAATGCTCTTATGTTGCGTCAAGTTTGCAGCGTCATCTTTGCTCAAGTCAAGTTTTCTAATGAGACTGACATGAAAGCTTTGCTTGAGTTCAAGTCTCAAGTTTCTGAAAGCAAGATAGAGGTCTTGTCTTCATGGAATCACTCATCATCATTTTGCAATTGGATTGGAGTTACATGTGGCCGCAAAGAAGGAAGAGTTATAAGTCTGGACCTTGGAGGATTCAAGTTGGCCGGTGCAATCTCACCCTCCATTGGTAATCTCTCATTTCTCAGATTACTTAATCTTGCAGAAAACTCTTTTGAAAGTATTATCCCTCAAGAGGTTGGAATGCTATTTAGACTCCAGTACTTGAACATGAGCTATAATCTTCTCGAAGGAAGGATTCCCATCAGTCTTTCCAACTGCTCCAGACTGTCGACCCTTGATTTATCATCAAACCATCTAGGACATGAAGTTCCTTCAGAACTAGGATCACTTTCTAAGCTTGTCATTCTGGATCTTAGTGAAAATAACCTTACAGGAAGGTTCCCTTCATCGTTAGGAAACCTGACATCACTCCAGAAACTTGACTTTGCATATAACCATATCGATGGGGAGATTCCAGATGATGTAGCTAGATTGACACAAATGGTGTTTTTCCAAGTAGCACTGAATAGATTATCTGGTGTTTTTCCTCCTGCACTATACAACATCTCCTCACTTGTATCTTTATCCCTAGCTGGCAATAGCTTTTCGGGTAACCTTAGGGCTGATTTTGGTGATCTTTTACCAAATCTAAGAACACTTCTTTTGGGAACAAATCAGTTCACCGGAGCTATTCCCATAACACTTGCCAATATCTCAAGCCTTGGAAGGTTTGAAGTCTCATCTAATTACCTGACTGGAAGTATCCCTTTAAGTTTTGGAAAATTACGTAACCTGTGGTGGTTAGGGAGTAATAGTAACTCTCTTGGAAACAACTCGTCCACTGGTCTTGAATTTATTGGTGCTTTGGCAAACTGCACTCAATTAGAGTTCTTGGATGTTGGTTACAATAGACTTGGAGGTGAGCTGCCTGCCTCCATAGCCAATCTGTCCACCAAATTGACCAGTCTGTCCCTTGGAGAAAATCTTATCTCTGGAACCATTCCTCGCGACATCGGGAATCTGGTAAGCCTGCAAGAACTGAGTTTAGAAACAAATATGTTAACAGGAAGACTTCCAGTCTCTTTCGGAAAGCTTTTGGAACTGCAGGTGGTGGATCTGTATTCAAATGCAATATCCGGGGAAATACCATCTTATTTTGGCAACATGACTCGGTTGCAAAAGCTCCATTTGAATAACAATAGTTTCCATGGAAGCATCCCTCAGAGTCTTGGACGTTGTCAATACTTGCTAGACCTATGGATTGATACAAATAGGTTGAATGGGACTATACCTCGGGAAATACTGCAAATTCCATCCCTTGCTACATAGATTTGTCAGATAATTTGTTGACCGGTCCTTTTCCAGAAGAAGTTGGAAAGTTAGAACTTCTTGTGGCACTAGCTGCTTCTCACAACAAATTATCGGGACAGATTCCACAAGCTTTAGGGGGTTGTCTCGCAATGGAATTTCTCTATATGCAAGGAAATTCGTTTGATGGAGCCATTCCAGATATAAGCCGGTTGGTAAGCCTAAAAAAAGTTGACTTCTCCAACAACAATCTCTCTGGCCGCATACCTCGATATCTGGCCAATTTTCCTTTGTTGCGAAGTCTGAATCTTTCATTGAACAAGTTCGAGGGAAGGGTACCATTAACAGGAGTGTTTCAAAATGCTACAGCAGTTTCTGTTTTTGGAAACAAAAATCTATGTGGAGGCGTCAGAGAAATGCAACTAAAGCCATGCATTGTGCAAGCATCACCAAGGCAGAGAAAGCCTCTCTCACTTAGAAAGAAAGTTGCCAGTGGTATCGGTATAGGTATAGCTTCGCTAGTGTTAATCATAATTGTGGCATCTCTGTGTTGGTTCATAAAGAGGAGAAAGAAGAACAATGCCAGTGGTAGTAACCCATCTGCTTCTACTACTTTGGGGATGTTCCATGAGAAGGTAAGTTATGAAGAGCTTCATAGAGCAACAAGTGGCTTCTCTTCAACCAATCTGGTTGGGTCGGGAAACTTTGGTAATGTGTTTAAAGGATTGCTTGGCCTTGAGAATAAACTCGTCGCTGTTAAAGTTCTGAACCTCCTAAAGCATGGAGCAACTAAAAGCTTTATGGCGGAATGTGAAACCTTCAAGGGTATACGCCATCGTAACCTTGTAAAACTGATAACGGTTTGTTCAAGCCTCGATTCCAAGGGAAATGAATTCAGAGCTCTGGTCTATGAGTTCATGCCAAAAGGAAGTCTGGATATGTGGCTGCAGCCAGAAGATCTGGAAAGGGCAGACAATCACTTGAGATCTTTAACACCTGCAGAGAAACTCAACATAGCAATAGATGTGGCTTCCGCTTTGGAGTATTTGCACGTTCATTGTCATGAACCTGTAGCTCACTGTGATGTTAAGCCAAGCAACGTTCTTCTAGACGATGATCTGACTGCTCATGTTAGTGACTTTGGTTTGGCTCGACTCCTCTATAAATACGATCGAGAATCTTTTCTAAACCAGTTTAGTTCTGCTGGTGTCAGAGGCACCATTGGCTATGCCGCACCAGGTAAGTAAACATCTATATGCAAAAAGTATTGTTTACCTGTGGATTATCCAACCTCATTGTCTGTTGTTTCTACCAAATATGTTCAGAATATGGAATGGGAGCCCAACCATCAATACAAGGAGATGTGTACAGCTATGGAGTTCTCCTTTTGGAAATGTTTACTGGAAAGAAACCAACAGATGAATCATTTGCAGGCGACTATAACCTCCACAGCTACACAAAGTCATTATTGTCGGGCTGCACGAGCACTGGAGACAGCGACGCCGTTAATGAGTGGTTGAGACTGGTTTTGCAAGTGGGAATAAGGTGTTCTGAAGAATATCCAAGGGATAGGATGAGAATGGCTGAAGCAGTACGAGAGTTAATCTCAATCAGATCTAAGTTCTTCAGTTCCAAGAAGACTATTACAGAGCTAAGTCCTCGGGATGCTCCCCAAAGTTCTCCTCAGGAATGGATGTTAAATGCAGACATGCATACAATGTAGACCAAAATGATGACATCACAAACACCTTCTCAACTACTTAAGGAGACACAGTGAATGTCTCTGCTTCTGCTTCATTGAAACGGAACAATGTTGGGGGGAGAGACTACATACTGTATTAAGGGAATAAAAAACATTGCAAAATCTATCTCTGTTGTACTTGTAGCTTATAATCATTTTCACTACTTGCTCTTTCTTTGTCAACAGCTTGTTCTCCATGAATGTCTGTTTCCTTTTTCGTTGTGGGTGAAAATTATTATGGCCACGTAGATACGGTCGTTGAATTTTCTCTTTCTTTCTGAAACACATTATAGTTCTCTGTCCCCATTAAGATTGAGGAAACATTGTTGAAAACGCTGACTAGTAGCAAAAGTTACTACTGATGCATTAATATAACAAGACAATTCACATTACTAGACGAACTTGCTAATTATTTATTTCGACTTGAGTTCCAATGTAATGTATCCACAGGATCAAATAATGTAATTGTACTTCCTTCTGTTACAACTAAGAGAATTACTGCGTTTCAGTCCTGTGATTGCACCTTGGTCTGATACTGAATTCTGGATATTTAAATTCCTTTTCAAAACAATAATGATTTACAAACAATAAACTATGAACTGAAAAAATTCCATTGATTCGAGATGATTTAATGAAAGATGGACGAAATTCACATAACAAGAAAAAATATTTGATGTGCAACCTATATAAAGAGTGAAAACAAACTATCATTCCTTCGTTACAATTTCCCAAAACGATTATAACGACTCACCCAAACCAACAAAATATATAATTTTACTAAAATAATACTCTCCTCCCCTCTCTGGGCAGGACAGTATCAAACACACCTAAGCCATTCTATAACAAAACCAAATGGCAAACAAATAACCCCTGCGAGTTGCCATAACTACAGGGATGCAAAGAATGAAATAAACTCGGCCTCTCCACAAATACAAAGGCCGGAGACTGAACAACAAAACAAGAAGAAGAAAGAATGGAAACCGAAAAAGAAAATAATATACACAAAACGCCCATAGGAATGCAGTGGCTCACGCGATGTATTTATGTATACGCGGTAGAAACAATCGTATTTGGTGGACCATACTGAGCTCCCCGGGGACAGTTACGATGTACTGCCTTCTTTTCGTGTGAGTAAGAATCCGAAACCCGAGTTTTCACGGATTAGTTGAGGAGGTTCAATGTCGTTTACATCCACTTGTTGCATTGACTTTGATATGTCTTCAACCGTGAATGGAATGCTGCGTTTTGATTGATTCCTTGGGTTAGTTGAGAATTGAGAAGGGTACAAAGAGATTGACTACAAATTCTTATAAGGTTACCTCGAGTCATCATCCAAAAGGAAGGAGCTGCTTACAGCATTGTTCGAGTCCTCTGTCATCATAACCCTCATGTTTGCAATAACCTATGTTGGAAAGAAGACAATTAGTACCATACATAGACGAAAGAGAGCCTAGTTATTTACAGGTGAAACATACATCTGACGAAACACTGTGAGTGCCATATTTGTCATCCCAGTACATTGTGCTGATTCTGTATAGCTGCTGTATACTTAGCACCTGAACCAGAAAAGCAACTTCAATGTTCATCTCATGGAAAAAATTAACACTAACGATCTAAAGACAGCTTTGACAGAGTAGAAGAGACTAAATACCGGACAGAGTTCTCTTGTAATTTCGTCTAAGGTTTTTTTTGGCTTTTGATGAATAACCTGAACAAAGAGTCAAGACAAGCAAAGTTCATGTAAGCACAATGTAATGGGAGCACGAAAAAGGAGTGGCATAGCATTGACTAAGAGTTTTACCAGGAAGCCAACTGCCTGCCTGATATGCCTCAACTCATCCCAAGCTGAGCCAGCATACTGTAAGAAAATGAAACAACAATTCCATTTTAAAAGATGTAAACAAATTTAAGTGATTTAGAGGCAAAGCGTGATGAAATCTTGGCTTACTTCATCGGTAGCCTCTACACACCACTGTTCTAATTCAGCCAAACCTGCTTTAACATACTCCCCATTACTAAATGAGCAACACTCACGACGTAGAAGAAGACTGCACAAGGACAAAAATATTTCTGTCAACCCGGGAAGAAGTAGTTTGAGAAAAAAAAAGAAGGGGTTACACATGAAACATGCCTGTTGAAAAGCTGAACATTGATGAAGGAGAATATTTGTGTGAATACTTTGCGGACTAAGAAGGGTGGAGCCTGTGTCATGTAAACATATATTGTAATCATCATTGCCAAAAAAAAAAAAAAGTTTCACTTCTGTTAAATTCTACGGGAATCCGAGACTCACATTGTTTGTTTTCATTAGATTCAAGTAACTGTTTAGGCTTTTCCTAATACTTTGCCAATGGGCAATCAGAGCTTGTTGAGCAACAGCATTTGCTTGTGCTCTCCCTTTCACCAAACTTGCCCTTGAATTCCTTGGTGCCTGTATCATGTGAACATTACGAAATCGAAAAAAGTACAAAACTAAAGCTAAAAGTATATCAAACTTCCACAAAGGAGAAACAACAAGCAATAAAAGAAAGACCATTATTTTCAGACAGTAGTAGAGTCATCCTTGAGGTTTTGGAGGCGTTGACTAAGAAATGTTTATCCAGAACATTATGTTTTAGATCAAGCCGTCTAATTTATAACCTCTCTTCCTAGACACTGTAGTATGAGCACAAAGCAACAAAGAGTTACCTGTATACATAAGCCAAGGAGAGGAGAGATCTCTTTCTTTAGGTTATCTCTGATCATTCCATATATCTTCTCGAGGAATGCAGTAAGCTGCTGCTTGAAAAGTAGTGCGGGGTACTTTGCTTCAACTTGCCTCAAGTCGTCAAGCTTAGTGAGCCCTTGTCTATTCAGAAAAGAGAGTCCAGCACTTTGAGGAGATCCCCTTAATCCCTATTTAGATTGTTAAAGAGGCATACAAGATGAATTGAGCCTGACAGACTGAAGCAGATAAAAAAAGATAGAAAAACAAATAGATTTCAGCTTCTTACTTGTGACATCCTTCCAAATAGAGATGCTGACGTTGTTCTTCGTCTCTGCGGTGTTAAACTAGCTGCTCCAGTTGCTTTGAGTGTGCGTTGCAGAAGCAATAATAAAGTGGCTGAATTAGATAACCAATACGCCAAAACCTCATTATTGTCTGGGACCTGTATGGAAGACAACATTTTCAATTGATATTATAAATAATCAGCTTCTGGGATTTAGAACATGCTGAAATAGTGTACATAAATGCTTCTGAAAAATGAAGCAAGAAAGAATCAACTTACTTCAATGGCCAAAGCTATTGTTTGAATGATACGGTCGAAGACGCTAGTTCTTTCGACTTCAAATGATCTCCAGTGAAGGAGACATTTGTATATGACACATGCAGCAACAGGCTTGCCCCCAGCGTATCCAAGATTTTGTGAGATACACTTGACTAGTAGATCCTGGTTTTCCTGAATGACACGAAGATTATAACATTTGTTAAGAGAAAAGCAGAGTGCAAAAATCAAGAAATGGGGTCACATCATTAAAATTAGTACAAGAAATTCGTATATCTGGTACCTGCTGCTTTTCATTCAGATATTTCTGTGGTTTCTCCTCAGACTCTGGTTCCCGTACAGCAAGAGCCATGTCCTGTGACGTTTATAGACGATAAGCAATAGAAGAAACAAGATGCTGGTCTCCTTTTTAACGTGCAATTTAATCAGAAAATTCACTTCCCCTTACCGGTGTAGTCTTTGTTTCTCCGTTAAGAAGATTTCCATTCTCCGGCGTTCTCTGAACATTGAGAAGTAAAGATTACATGAACAAAAAGGCCTTCTTGTATAAAAGGAAAGAAAAAGAAGTTGTATTTGTTGGCACCGGTAAAAGCATTGTTTTTGATCGCGCAGGCATAGATCTGCTTGTTGGCGATATAGCAAGTGCCTGTTGCCGGAGTACTTGAATCTCTGACTCTGAATTGGAAAGCTTCTCTTCTAGTCTGAACCAGAAGCAAAATCAACATGTAAAAGTCCGGAAAGAAGAAATACAGAGATAACTTATTTAATCAACCAACAAGGATAACAATGACTGGCAGGATTCTCTTTGCAGTATCAAAACTTGTAAGCAAAATGACACAGTCAAAAGTACATGGCTAAGTTCAACAAACATGAACAATAAGAATACGTCCTCTTTCTGTTGACCATTCATCGATATATTTTACGAACCTTTGTACTGATTCATGAAGCTGATCTGCTTTTTTCGTAGCATTTTCAAGCTCTGTGGCCAGCTCGGAATTTCTAGCTTCTGCCTCTGAGAAAGCTTTTTTCAAGTTTTCTGCAGCTTGTCGTTCAGCCTGAAGCGAAGCCTGTAATACAATATGATTGAAAATAACCAATCCACTTCACGATTTTAAGGGTCTAATCAATTTATATCTACTAGCTTTGATAGTAAATAGTAATACATTAAAGATGATCTAATAACTGAAAAACACACATACCTTTAGAGCCTCCACCTCTGATGTTAATGAATTGACTTTTTCTGTATCCTCAACCAATACAGGAGTCTCCTTAATGACTGGTGGTGCTTCTTCAATAGCTTTCCTAGCAGCCTCCCGCTCTCTAACCACAGCAGCATTTGCTTCTTCAACTTGCAACCGCATTGCTTGCAAAGCCTCCTGTTGTTTTGCGTATTCTTGGGCTTTTGCTTCTTCCAGCTCGGTCTATATTACCACCGGTTATCAATGACAGTGTAAACAAAGCTTGATATCATGCCAGTGTATGTAAATGAACTTACCCTCTGTCGCTTTTCTAGTTGTAAACGCCATGTTAATTCCTCAACACGCTTTTCAAGTTTGTCTTTCGCCTCTCTAAGGGCTCCTGTGTCTCGTGCAGCCTGATTCAATTAATTGTAAATGTAAGAACCTGATAGTTTCTTGAAGTTGTGAGAATTTAGCATAATAAACCCCAAAAAAACTGAACCATTTTAAGTGTCCTCAATTCTTTTCGTGCAACTCTGCTCCTCCAGCCACATTGTGAAGAAAGGGCAGCTTTCTGGAGTTTCTTGTAGTAAGAATGTGCGACATGACTACGAAGACGAGCCTAAATAAAGAAAAGGAGGAACCATCAGATTGCTGATGTAAAAGGAACAATTGTGCTCATTGGCATGCTCTTATTTTCTCCGTTAGGTTAACAAAAATGACCCAAAGAGGTTTTTAGTAACAACCTGAATAATAGTAGCAGCCTTCATTTGCTTTCTGAATCTGAACTCATTGCGAGCAACCATTCCCCTTAGTGCTGTTTGAACTGTTATTGCTGAATGTCTAATTCTTAAATAAGATTCTCTGGCAGTATGTCTTCTGAAACTCTTCTGAATCTTTATCGCAGCTGCCTGGCGTCGCATTTCCTCATAAAGGTTGCACGCCAATTTGCCTTGCATTCAATTAAAAGGTTTGAGAAGCTCATTCCTCCAATACAATCCGCAGAGAAAGGCACATAAAAATTTCACAATTGCAAGGCAATACAAAACATAACAAGCCACTAATTTCATGGCTACATGTAAGCAAGAAATCTTATGAATCCAATATGCTGGAAAACTACAACAAAAGAGAGGAGCAAAATTTTGCAAGATACCTCTGCAGTTGGACTGTAATACGATGGCAGCTCCACGGAGAGCACGGAATTCTTTACGTGCAATGAAAGTACGGCTTTGCCTTTGGATTCTCCTAGCTGCATTTCCAAGAACCTCAGCTCTTCTTGCATCCAACTCAGCCATCTGCCCAGCTCGAAGGAATACTTTTGTTTTCCCTAACTGAAAGTGGCAACATGTTGGATAAATTAGACATAGTTCCTAAAACATAAAAGGAACCATTACATAATGCAATTACAAATGACTTACTTCATAACCCTTTAAGCCTATCTTATCCAGAAGCATGCTGCAAGCAACTTTGTCATCATAACTGCACAGACATAAAAAACCATTACATAGAGCGAAAAAGTAGAAGGCCTGTTTCAAAGGGAAAAAAAAAACTGCAAGAAACAAAATACATCAATTTCAAAAGCCAAGGCCATTTGTCAGGATTATACAAAACTACGAGAGAGAAAAAAGTTCATATTAATTGCAACTTACTTTCCCTCCAGAACATCTGGAGAAAGAACACCAAAACGATTGAGAAACTCATAAAACGTCCGCTTTGTAGGATAACCTGCACAGCTGATTCTAATGGCTTCCAGAACACCCTTAACAAAAGAAAGAATAATAGTAAGCTTGTAAGTTTTATAACCGAAAATTTACGTTGAAGTGCCTCAAATATAGATACCACTGAACAGACAAAATATGGAAGGTTCTGACTGTACTTACACCACACCGTAATTGTTGAATTACGTTAACATTCTCGAAGATGGCAGGCTTAAGTACATTATTTGGCTTCACACATCTGATGTAGTGAGGTTCAGTTGAACTCAGTGTCTCCATCAAAGACTGAAGTTGAAGCTGGAATTTAAGACAGAGCATTTCTTGTTAGAAACAGATAAAAATGTCTGAAGTCATGACTCGTCACCCACATTAACATGGGTGACAACTTGAAAGCCATAGACTACAAACAAAATGATTACAAAGCCAACGTGAATGAAAGAAACAAGTTAATGAAATCTGAATCAATGATATGGCTGCTCTATCAAGCACAATCAGGACCCAAATTTTCTGTCTACGAGGGTTCCTTATATATTTTGGAGAACAAAGCTATATGAAGAGCAGAAAAGACACCATACCTTAAAGCGTGACCCGATGGAAGAAAATTTGGTTTTACTTGATGTTTCTTCTGGTAGGCGAGGAAATAGACCAGCTACGAAAGTATCACTGGAAGCGATCAAAAGATCCTGATGTTCTGCCACCACGTAATCTTTGTTCTTGTCAAGGAATAAGTCAGCCTGATACGTTACCTGTTTCAGTAAGAAAGAGAGAATGTTAACAGGAGAAATATCAAAACTTATCAAAAGTACGTGAAAGATGTTTTACCTCTCCAGCATAATGCGATATTGCAAAGCTGGTCCGAGATAGCTTTGGTTTGGTAAACCGCTTATTATTTTTGAACGTTTGATACAGCTTCTGAGCAAATGTTTCATGTGTAGACTTTGGAAACATACTGCAAAAGAATCAAAAATCCATTATACAGTTGATCTCAGTCAAATTGACCAAAGCAGCATCTTCATCAAAAGCGTAGAAGATTTTTAGTCCATAAGCGTAAACTGAAACAGTTTCGTCTAAAGAGTCTAGCAGCCTACCATGCTTCATCTAGAAGTGCAATGACGCCTCCAGGTTTCTGAAAAAGCAAGTCATATACACACATGTGTCAAGAAGGATGAAATAGTTGTAAACTATCACAAAAATACGTTAAGAATAAAATTAGATAGGACGACATTAGGACACCTTCTCAATGAGATCCAACACATCCTTGTTATCAACAAATTCTATGTAACTCCAATTGATCTCTTCTTTGGTATAATCTTCTTGTTCCATTTTGAAAACGTGCTGTGAAGAAATAATTATTGTACGTCAAAGCTAAGCAGAGAGAGGAATATATATTCGAAAGATAGTAGTGGGTAAGAACACAACGGACCTGGTTGAAATGTTGTTGCAGCTTTTCATTGGTAAAATTGATGCAAAACTGCTCAAAGCTGGAGAAATTACCAAACAAAAAATCAATAGAGCTTTTAAGTTTTAACACTATAACAGAAGAGGAAATCATTCTGAAAGCTACAAAATTTACCTGTTGATCTTAAAGCTTTCAAACCCATAGATATCAAGAACTCCGATAATTGTCTTAGAGTTCGGATCTTGCCCGATAGAATTATTAATTTTATCAACAAGCCTGAAAAAAAACGGATACGGGTTTTGAGAAATTACAAAATATTTAAGTGGGACATATTTTGGATGCATAAATGATATGTACTGACAAAATAAGTGAAACATGTCTCTGTAGATGAGTGATCTTAGTGAAATCAAAAAGAAAATTAAAACATAAGAACCAGCAAATCTAAAGAGAGAAAGTTTATTTGCATACCAATCAAACAAGCGTGAATAGATAGTTTTTGCTAATGCATCTCTGCTACCCGTTGCTGAATCAGGATCAAGTGTTCTTGTAATAACCTCTTCTGGTGTCACCATTACACGTTTTATCAATGCATCTTCCATTTTCTTTGCATCACACCTTTTGAAAGAAGTGAGTCCAGGATCAAAGATGTAAAACGGAAACAAAATAGAAACCAAGAATGAACAAGCAGCACATACCTAAGAAGTTCAGCACATACATCCAGATGAAATCTTGATTTGTCATCCTTCAAAACTGAGGAGTCAATCTCTTTTCCTTTTGCAAATTCGACATTACCTAGATGCAGGATCGAAGCAACAACTCTAAAAATAGCATCCTGATAGCAATTATCAGAATGGTCAATAAGACGCTCTACCAGAGAAATCATTTCTTGTTGGAAAAGGAGCAAATATAAGACTGACCTGTTCCTCTTCACTGATACCAACAATATCCATAGCTCGTCGGGTAGCAAGATATTCCTCGGTGTCATCCACTCCATCCAGTTTATAGCACTTTGATTGATTTAGGTAGTGGTATGACTTAGGATCTCCCAACTTAAACTTTTCTCTTTCCTACAGATTGAAGAAAAAAATCAAACCCCAATTACTGATTCATGTGATATAAAGTAGAACGCCAAACAATAAGGTATATTGGTATCATTGTGCAGCACCAATACCTCAGGTGGGGCAGCACATAAAAGGTAAAAACAGTGGTAATTTCTTTCAGGATCTGATATTTGACACACTCGAGACCTTTCCAACAAATATGTTCGCACAGCTGCTCCAGATATTCTCCCACAGTTGTCAAACTGAAGCTCGACAAACTTTCCAAATCGACTGCATTTTAATTAAAAGACAAAGTTACAATGAGGATATCTCCTTTGAAGCTTAGAATAACTCTATAACACAATAATAAATTATGTACGGAAGTATTACTATTGAGATGAAAAAAGTCAAGAGATTAACATGATGTGATTCAATTTGCTTATATACCATCTGTGCAATTGATTCCCTGAGGTTTCTAAATATAGTTACAAATAGGAACAATTTTCTGACAAGTAGTGAGCTTTAAGCCAAGAACAAGTTTGCTATGCAACTCTAAGTGAACACACGCATACCTGGAGTTGTTATTCCTGAGAGTTTTGGCGTTGCCAAAAGCTTCAAGAACTGGATTTGACTGTATACCAACAACAAACCAACATAGTTAATCAGGCTAGCATTACAAGCCTCTTAAAAATATATCAACGTAATGTCTAAAAGCATCTGGGTAGAGGCTTATACTCTTCTCCATGACAAGCTTCAAAACCAAAATAAAAGACACATAGATTTATGAAGCCTCACCTCCAGAACTTGCTGTTCCACTGTCCTTCCTTCAACGCCGGATCGACCACCAAGGTAAGCAAGGTAGCGCATAAGCATCTTTGTGGTCTCAGTCTTACCAGCACCACTTTCCCCACTAACCAGAATTGAGTTGCTCTTGCCCTCATTGATCATCGCCCTAATCAGAGAAGCAATAGAATAGCATGATAAAATGTATTAATAAAGAGTGATTAAGAGAATTCATGCTAGTGGAATCATTGATTAGGCCTAATTAGTAATTACCTGTAAGCAACTTCTGCGATTGCGAACACATGGGGGCTTAATTCCCCAAACCCTGCTCCTTTATACTGCTCCATCATATGAGTGTCATAGAGATGTGGTAACCTTTGAAACGGATTTACAGCAATCAAGATGTTTCCAGTATATGTCTGCAAACACATTTTAACGCATAAATTCAGGAATGTTTTTTACTGCCCAGGAAACTCAATATTTGAGTTCATGAGTACTCAGCATATAAAATGCATAACTTACATAAATTTCGTTCAACTCATATCTCATGGCCAAGTTATTCAAAACACCTGGTTCATGTAAATATGAGAGCTTTGTCATGTCATCAACACCCCCAGGGGGCGCCTCTGTATCCTTAGGAAATACGTTTGCGATATTGGCCACAACCTGAAATTAAATTTCATTGATTGATTGATACAATATCTTGTTTCAATAATTGTAATCGAAATGTTAAATAAGAATGCCAATATCATGCAAAGAGGTAAGAGAAGTAGTGACATTTTTCCCGAAGATAAACAGACACACTACGTAGAAACACCCAATTTAGTTGACATTCTTTCTGAAAAGGAATATTACAAGCAAAAATATCGGAGGAGGATTGACAACTTACGGTCTTCCCGTTTGTGGTCTGTGCATGAACCTCTTCGCCATTAATTTTGACAACTTCTCCATCAATCCATGCCGCTCCAGGATCTTCAATCCAAACATGAGAACCAACTATTATATTGACTGGGCCAACCTACAAGATATAAAGATTGAGCGTGTGAGGTACAGAGAATTTAAGAACCTCACACAAGCTATTTCATATGGATTCTTGGGTGACTAACAGTCTGGGACAAAGATGTTATAATTTGAACTGAGAGATATTATACTTCAATCATAGGAAACTTGAAAGAAAGCTTATCAAGATTTGTGTAGAGATCAATGAGGAACAGAGGCTTAAAAGAATTTGTATTCTAAACTATACAGTGATCCCCTTAAAATAAGCAATAGAGTAAGCAGAAGAAATATGTAAAAGTACAGTATAACTTATACTTAATACGTAAGAACCACTGAAGAAAGCATTCAGCTTTGAACAAATTCAGTGATTGATAAACCCACACTGTTGGCTTGTTTCATAGGAGAACAGCATACGGAGATAATGGATCATATAGTTTAGGTCCACTGTCTAAAGAACAGTAAGATGGAATATACTTCAATGCAAAAAAATTATATCTAGTGTTTCGAATAGGCATCTCCCAGATTTCATAACCCATTATCCTGACCAAACCATTTAGATATTTTTTGCACGTCATTTTAATGAGTAGATGAAAAATATGCGTCAAGGCGGAAAAACAAACTTGGAACAAGTGGATCAACTAATATCAAAGAAGCAATTAAAGCTATAGAGCAGGAATTTAGACAGCATTTCATCCTTCAAATACCACAATATCATCAGTTCAACCATTTTAATTAGCACTTTAGCAGCAAACCTAAACTGAAAGTAAATAATGATGCATAAACATTTCCGCATAAGGAACATATATAGTCTTCAAGGCATGTATGCTAGAATTAGTTTTGATAGGATCTAGAGACAACACTCCTAGAGTATACACTCCCTTCTAAACACAACAAAGATATCATTTTCCCTCAGTTTCCTTGTAATGATTCAAGCAATTCAATCTTAATTCAGGAAACTAAATCTTCAACCTTGATCAATAAAACTCTTTAAGTATTTTTTAAATGATCCCCTGACGAAGTTTCCTGATGACATATAGAAGCTTACATGACATCGACATGCTATCTTTTGAAGGTTCAGAGCAACTAATAATAGAAGTTACAAAAGATATCTAGAAATATAAGAACCGCTACGTAACTGTGTAGAGGAAATGATAGTCCAAGAAATGAATTTTAAGATAACTGAAATGGTCCAAATTCTAATAGATTTTGGACCGTACCTACCAATAACACTTTGTAATGTTCCCCTAAAAAAATGTCAACTTCTCTATTATGCAATTGAAATAGTATTCGGAAATTCACTTCCCAACAAGGATCAAAGTTGCATAAACCTTTAAAACTTATCCGACATTTTCCTATATTCCGGTTGAGAATCTGTCGTATTTTTTGGGAAGATGAACTATGGATCGAAAACCAAACACCAAACGGATATCAAATCAGATGAAACAAGAAATAGTCGAAATCAATCCATTGACTTGATCAAATCCAATTAAAACCATCTAAGAAGAAAAAAAATAAGCAATCATAAAACGAAGAAGATGTGAGATGAGATTACCATGGCAACTGTTTATTCCAATAGATCCTCTCTTTTCCCACTTAACTCATCCAAGAGGGACTCGAGTTTTTTCAGAGAGCTGACTCAGCGAGTCAGGCAACGAGACGAATCAGATCGGGGGAGAATCTCGAGTTGGTGGTCTAAAAAAATTCTCCTTTGAAGTCAGCAGAAAGCAAGACACGGAGAAATCGGAAGATCGGATTAACGGGGAGAATACAACAAATCTTGACTAAAAAGCTGAATCGGAATGTTGAAAAAATCTCTCAGAAGAAAAGCTGATGATGATTTGTTGAAGAAGAAAGAAGCTGGACTAATTAGCCTTCTTGCAGACGTTCTATGGCTTTTTTCTCTCTCCTCGAAAAACAATGTTCTCTTTTGAGCTGTGTCCCCTTTCTCTCTCTAACACTTTATTTTNCTGGACTAATTAGCCTTCTTGCAGACGTTCTATGGCTTTTTTTCTCTCTCCTCGAAAAACAATGTTCTCTTTTGAGCTGTGTCCCCTTTCTCTCTCTAACACTTTATTTTTTTTTTATTATTATTATTTGTGTATTTTTCTTTCAAAAAAAAAAAAAAAAAAAGAATTTTGGTGCTTTGAGAGAATTGAGATTGAGCAAGTGGGGTCCAGTGAGAGACGGTAATGAGGGAGGTGGATCGAGTTGGACATTCGTGGTCAGCCACCCACACACTTTAGTCCAGACAACCATTTGTTTCTTGGTAACAAAATATTTACTACATCTTTTTTTGTCTCTGCCCTTTGACTTGCTCTTTTTTACACTTTTATGCCATTTTTCTCTCCTAAAAACATAAGTCTTTTTTAAGAGTAAATTATGGCTAATTTGTCTCTCATTCATTACACTATTTAATACTCTACTCTTTTGTTTCAGGATTGGTTAGATGTGGAAATATTTTAAATTTTTAACGAGCTTTCTATATATTAATGGAATTCCGTATATAAAAATAGGATACAACTTGTGTGACTTGTGAGAGAATGTTTAAACTTTTATAATGATTTGACTCTAATATTCAAACTCATGTGTCTCAAATACTAATTACAAGTTTTGCGATGATANCTCTAATATTCAAACTCATGTGTCTCAAATACTAATTACAAGTTTTGGGATGATATATGATTTTTCTAGNACTTTTATAATGATTTGACTCTAATATTCAAACTCATGTGTCTCAAATACTAATTACAAGTTTTGCGATGATATAATATACCTATTTTAGGGGAAATCAATTTGAACCCGCAAGATGGTGTTAAGACGTCTAATTCTAGCTTATCTCATTTTTGTGATTTGCTCAAGTTTTATGTGAAAGCAATAGTACTGGATTTGGATGGGCTGAAACAGTAACCCTGATTTGGGCTTTTAATAAGACCCGGAATTTAGACAAACCGGGTCGGTTCAGACCCACCACAACACCCCTAGTACTAATAACACCGGTACAGTTCGATCTTGCAAGCTCATCGTCGTCCTCAATTGGCATCTGAGTGAGAAGAAGAAGAAAGGAGCCATGACAATGTTCAGATCTATCTCGATGGCTGTGTTGCTTGTCACACTTGTTGCATCCATTTCTGTGGTTTCTTCAACTGATTCTTCCCCAGAAGCTGAATTTGTTAAGAAGACCATCTCTTCCCACAAAATCGTCATCTTCTCCAAATCCTACTGCCCGTACGCTTCTCTCTCTCTCTCTCTCTCTCTCTGATCATTTCCAATCACTGATCGTTCGATTTGCACAAAAATTGGATCTTGGATGACTTCAATTTGCGTTTTTTGTATATTAGATCTTACTAGTTGAAACTTGGGTGAAGACTCGCTTAGTGTATACTTTCATAACCTAAGAATCTTCACATTATAACTTGAATCCAATGAACTTGTCTCCATGGCTCTGCTTTTTGTATTGTATTCGTTGGATTGGGATCTCTCTGTTGAGCTAGATTTATTATTGAAATATGTTGAAATCTACTTAGATTTTTTGTTTAGGATATTCAGGTTCAGTAATGTGCTTTGTATTTGTTCTTCTCTTTGCTTTTTTCTTTGGCCTTTATTGAGTTATGCAGAGAGATCTCATCTACCTATATGATCATCTCTACTTTTCTTCTGCTTCCTTTTGTGGTTTGGACAACAGGTATTGCAGGAAGGCAAAATCTGTATTCCGAGAGCTGAATCAAGTTCCTCATGTTGTGGAGCTCGATGAAAGAGGTCTGTTTTAAGATTGTAGTGAATCATTTTTTCATCATCCAAGTATGTTTTTAATGAGACCTTGAGTCTCAGACATTTTTGTTACTCTAAACTTTGATGGATTATTATATATAAGATTCATTTGTGTGAGTAGTGGTTGAGAAATTTGAGAATTAAATAGACATTTGGTTAAAATTTGGGTCTTGCAGAAGATGGAAACAACATCCAGGTTGCACTTGGAGAGATTGTTAAAAGGCGAACAGTACCGCAGGTCTTCATTAATGGAAAACACATTGGGGGATCAGATGGTATACTTACCTTTCCTCCTCCTTCAAGAAAACATCTTTTTGATTATGACAACATTGGCTGATTGATAGAATTATCTTTGTTTCTGGTTTTCAGATACTGCAGATGCGTATGAGAGTGGAGCACTATCCAACCTTCTTGGTGTTTCCGGAAACAAAGATGCTGAACTCTAGGTTGAATGTAGTTGGAAGAATTGATAACACTCTTTGTGATGTTCATCTGTAAGCAATTCAATTTCCAGTTATATGAAATTTGTAATGGATTCTGCAGCTTGATCATGGCCTTGTGAAACATATCTTATTAAAGACCTCAAGCTGAGTTATACAAAGGTGGGTTTAGGAATCAAATCTGGACATGCTTCAAATTAACCGTTCTGAACAACAAACAGACTTTTAAGTGCATTGTACAATTTGGGGGATAGATAGATAGATAGCTAAGACTAGTGAAATAAAAACATCTAGGGCCGTGCCCGTTTGTTGCTGCAAGAGGGGCACTTGTAATGCTTGATATGCTCAGCTCTAGCTGGAGTGATCTTCACACACTTTCCGTGGAACCATTTCTCACAGATGTCACAGCCAATCCAGAATTCATCAGAAAAAGCATAGTTTTTGCCACAAGCTCCACACAGGGTTTCACCGTGTTCGTCTTCATCCTCTTCCTCTTCCTCTTCCCCTTCCTCTTCCTCTTCCTCTAATCTTTCTTCCTCATCCTTGACAAGTATCGTCTTAGAACTTTTACCTTCTAAACTTCTCTGCATTCCAAGGAATATGTTAACTACACCAAAATAGCAAATGTAAACTGCAAAAAGTAATCAACAAGGGTAGTTGGATCAGTAAACTTGTGTGATAACTCGGCCATTTCATTGCATACTGATCCAGTAATTCCAGATCTGCCTCTTAGACGATTGCAACTAAAGACACTGCCCATCTTTGTTCTAACTCAGACCTAGAGCTTTCCTATGACAAAAGATTCACAAACTATGATTACGGAAGTAAGAATATTGTGTTCAGTTTATGTTTTGGAACCTCAATAGCAAACTGTGTAAGATACTAAGATCTTACAATCTATAATGCATATGATAAAAAAACTTTCATAGAACTATAAAGTTTAACCACTATTTCAATGTTCAAATACTTGCAAACGTGTCAGGTGTTCTGTTAGGATTTAACTGAATTGTCTAGCAGCCATTCTCTAAATAGACTTCCAAGATTACGTAATGACTGGATATGAAAATGCCATATATTCGTTGAACCCTTTACGAGGTGAATAATATATGCCAGTGCTGTGCTTTTTCGGATATCCATATAACATTCCTAATTTCTGAAAAACTGCAAAAGAAAAAGAAAAAAGAAAAAGATGATAAGAGTAGACATAAAAAGATATAGCTCTGGAACAAGAACTAGAGCTATTTCTGCAAAACTTTCAGGGTATAGTCTATGAATTTAGACCTTTTTGCATAGGATGTTAGTGAGTTTGTAAAGATGAAGGGAAAGTCTGTGTATTTCATACAAGAGAATATGCTTGTCAGCTAAACTAATGAACAACTTCAACCGTGTACTATGGGAGGAAGGAGTTAAATAGAAAACCAACGGTGAAAGGATCGGGAGATTGAGTTGCGAAAGGGTTTGGGAGAGTAGCAGAAGCTCTAGAAATTCATCGTAGGGTTCTTTGATTTGGTATGTTCTTAGTATCCTATAAAAGGAGAGCACGAATCCTACCACTTTTGAATTTGACTTGGAAGTGTTGCCGTTTTGATTTGCTGAAGAGGGCTTTTCCTTTGATTGTTTTTTGGCATTTCCAGTTACAACTTCAAATATAGTAGGAACCTCATTTATCATGCTGAACAAGCGCTTCCTAAATTAGTAAAAGTGTACCGGTTAGTGTGGAAATGCTGGAGATATCATGATAATGGTAGAGAAATGAAATGAGCAGAGAAGATCTTTAAGCAATGAGCACCAGGTTGGAAGAGAATACACACCAATCAAAAAACCAAAGGATGATACCTGTCAGCTTTATCGAAACCAAATCTTGAACCCAAGTAAAAGGACACAGAAAGTAACCAAGCATCACTGTGGACAGCAACAAGAGAAAGCCAGTCTTTTTCCTGCATTCCATCTCTGGCAAAGTTAATGCCAAGTGCAGGTTCGGGAAGCTCTGGAGGAACTTCTTCAGCTGGTAAGTTAACTTCCCAAACTTCATTCGGGAATCCATACAAGCAAAGGTTCTCCTTCTCTGAAATGTAATTAAATACTGGTCATACAATACAAAATTTTCAAAACTAGTAGCAAGCTGTACAGTAACCATGGATAAGGAATCACTACTACAAAGGAAACTCCTATTAACAAGAAGTCAAAATCAGGAATAAATGAAGCAGCTTGAGAGAATTCACGGAGTATATTTTTAAAGCTAGAGAGAGAGAGAGAGAGAGAGGAAGAAAAAAACCAAACCAGGGTCACATTGCTGGAAAAAATCTTCCACATCTGCAAAGAAAAACAAGTGAATCAATCAGAATGTTGGTCTCAAATCGGAGGAGAACTTATTAATAAGACCAACACAAGGATAATTTATGACATTAGACTACAATTGTTCAATTAAAAATTCTGAATTAGGCAGCAAACGATCTTGGTGAGAAGAATTTTGATGAAAATTTTAAAACCCAAGAGACAAAATTCGAACTTTTGAACAAAGCAAAGAGAAGAAGAAGAAGAAGACGACCAGTGGTGAGNGAACAAAGCGAAGAGAAGAAGAAGAAGAAGACGACCAGTGGTGAGAGCTTGGATGATGCCAGCTCGACGGCCCTTGAAATCTCTGAAGACTTCTTCAACAGTTCGAGGGTTGTAGTGGGTAGCTCCTCCTTCCATGTCCTTCTCTTCACTTTCACTCACTCTCTCTCTCTCTCTCTCTCTCTCTCTCTCAGAAACGATGAAAGAGCGGCATTGAGGTTTCGGATCTTTTTGAAAAAGCAAAACAATTTGCTTTGGAGTGATAAAGTAAGAAAATTGAATGACTATGAAAAAGCCAAAAAGGTGCTCCGTGGACCGTGACGGACCCGATCTAACTC
>OVAQ01000364.1:0-35458 GCA_900406345.1 Erysimum cheiri | reverse complement strand
TATTTCTCTCTCTCTTCTCCTTCTGGATGGAATTTTTAGGATTGGAGAATGAATTCCATTTTCAAGAAGAAATAGTATATTTTAAGTGTGTTTTCTTGTTTTATGTGAAGACGTACGTTATACAGCTAATTGACCCATCTCATCTTATGGAGAAAAGCAGAGACATTGATTCGCTCTCACAGACACTCACTTTCCCTCTCTCTCTCTCTCTTAGTGGTTTGCTGACGCAATTTATGAATTCTATTCAATGAATATTACATTCTCTCTTTTAGCTCCCATTAATCCTAGATTAATATATCATTGTTCACTAAACCCATTAGGTAGAAATATATTTGTGATGTCAAAAGAGAACCCAAAGATAAATTATTATGCATAAAGTAGAAAATTGAGTTACAAGTTTCATTTTTTAGTGTGGTTGTTAAACTGACCCCTCTATATTAGTATCTCTTTACATTTTCACCCCATTGTCTATTATGTCATAACACACCTCTCCATAAATAGTCTTAAAATGTCCAATTTTCTTCTCTTGAGTATTTGGTCTCCTACACATCTCTCTCTCCTCCTCTCCCTGTCTCTCTCTCTCTCGCTTCACCACAATTTCAGACAAAAATATGTCACGAAGAGCATGCAAAAGAGTAAGCTTTAATGCGAACCCAGAAGCTACAGACGAACCCATATTCCCAAAACACGACGGTTTAAGCTCCTCACATCACAGCCGGAGAAGAGTGGTTCTCGTCGGAATTCTCAGTTTCGGTCTAAGGAGCTCGCCGGCCGCGAGGAAATTGATCCAACGTATTGGAGCTAGAGTCGCCAAAACGCTTCGTTTTATATCCTTCAGAAGGAATACTACTGATAAAACGTCATCGTTTTTGTTGCCTTCGTCGTCGTCGTCGTCTTCTTCTTCTTCGTCTATTTATATGAAGAGGTCAAAGTCTGTAAACGAGACAGAGTCTCACCGAGCAGAAGCTATTGAAGATTGCATTGAGTTCTTGAACTCTTCTTTTTCTCTCTCGAGATCAAACTCCGTCTCAACGTGGTCTTCTTGATTTCACCCGGTTGGGTTTTTAGTCGGGTCAAATAAAGGTCCTACTCTCTCTTTTTTCTTTTGTTGAAATGTTATAAGGAGTGTTTTAAATTTCTTATATTTTCCATTCAGTAAAAAATGATTGGTTCTTTACTAGAACATAGTTATTCTTGATCTTCTTTTCAACGTTCATTGCATACCATAGATCAAGTTTTAAAAGAACAGAAATCTAATTTGTTTTTTGGTACAAACACTAATTAACTTATGTTATTTTGAATAACTTCCATTGTGTTGAACAAGTTACGTTAATATTATTAAATTTCATTACCCGGGAATTTGATTACAACCGACCAAAAAATAAAAGGAGAGAAGCCAGGTTTAAAATTCAAAAGGAGGGGTCGACATCAAAGGACCGTAGACAAGAAAGCTCATGGGAAATCCCCACTTGGCTTTCTTCTTTTTTGACCCCATTCATAATAATAATTCTTGTCAAAAACAAAAGGAAAATTCCAATATATTTCTTAAAAGAAGGATGATTCAAAAAAAAAAACACACAATTTAATTTCATCATAAATAACTTTAAGCGTTTCGGAAATTGTAGGTCCACAGTCTGACCTAACAAAAACAAAACGTATCAATAGTATCTAAAGAATCCAAGGAAGAAGTTACATTTAAAAAAAAGTGTGTTCCTCTCCTTTCAAGACCTTGTGTGTAATGCACTACCAGAAGTAGCAGCAAAAGGTTTTACTACATTGGCAAGAGAGCAAGACATAAAGAAAGATTCTTTGTCTTGTTCAAAAAGGTAAACATCTCATAAACAAGGAAAAAGATTATTAGGTTGAGTAGGTTGAGAAAGACAAAGGAGTAGTTGAATTTTAGCTATCTATGCAATGGAAACTTGCTTTGCAAACTAAAAGATAGATAATCATTACACTCAAATAATATTAACTACTTAAAGAGTAAACACATGGAGAGATGATAGATCAATTAGATACAATAAAGATGACGAAAGAAGGTAAGATTTTATCCTTTTACCAAGATCACTTCCATCAGAGCTCGCTTTAACCGCATCAAAGCCTGCATTTCATACATTGTTCATGGCATAATTTTCCCACAACGCTAAAACCATACATAGTTTCTTGTCATTAGTCAACACTCAACAATTAAGGTCTTCTTTTTTCTAATCTTGTCTCTCCAAAAATGGATTCATTATTTACGTGTGTTAATATATCCATTAGAACCAAAACTTTACGAAACAAAATCTATGAATCCATTTACAACATAAAGAGGTCTATAGTGATTTCTACCCAACTGTAAAGTTTGAATCTTTGATGATGTCCCGGGGAAATAGAGCTTGATCACCATTCTTACGCAACGGATATCAGGCCAGAGAAATTAGAAGTTTCCCAGACCTCGACACCTTCCATAAATTCACGAGAAACAAAGAGCCGATCACCTCCGGCTTCAATTTTCGATATCATCCCTCTCTTGGAATCTTCTTCCTTGTCTACAAAGTTTCTTCTGCGAATTGGATCACCACTTGTCTTATCCTTAACACTTGACCATACCTCTAATGCGCCACCTCTCGCGGCCAACACTTGCTTTCTATAACAATGTACAACGCTGTAACCGCCTCCGTCGCCGGCCTTCCACGCGCCAGGATTCTCGTCTGACATATATACCCATGGATCTTCACCTAATTTACGAATGTCTGCCATTGCGAGGTCTCCTGACTTGGAACATACCTTGAAGAGGATCGAGTCTTCAACGTCCACGTCCATGTCAGCTAATGCGTCTCCGAACCTACTGCTTCGTCCCGAACCTGGCTCGCTCGTTTCCCATACAATGTTCCTGGACCTCGGGTCCCAAATCCGGATGTATCCGGAGCAACCAAACACTCCACGTTGAACGGCGGATCCGATTAAAAGACCGTTCGTTGGCAGCCACCGTAGTTTCTCCGGTACGGTGGTTTTAGCGGAGCTTCCAGATTGCTGGCCGATCACGGCGGCGACTTGGAGAGTGGATTTGTCTATCTGGAGAACGCTGTTCTCTCTGTGCAGGCAATCAAACGATGCGAATACTCCATAGGCCGAATCAGTAACGGCGGCGACGCGTGCCTTATGGATCCTCGGATCTTCCGGATCCGTCCAATGCGTAGATCCGACGTATCGACCTCCGGAGAGATCGTAGAAATGAAGTCCCGACGCGGATCCAGATCCGATTGCAGCCGCTTCGCCCCACACACGGCAGATCGATGTGATATCACTGAGATGTGTACGGACAGTTCCAGCGTGGGAAAGACTCCAGTCGTAGACGGAGATCTGACCGCCGTGAGCGATCCACAGAGAGGCGTCTCCGGCAGTAGAGGTTAAAGCAGAGGGAACTCCGTCAGCCGCCGGTGCGATTGTGGAGACTAGAGAAGCATCGAAACCTAGCAGCGGCGGCGGTAACATCGCCGATTTGAAGAGTGATTCAACGCCGTAATACAGAGCCTCATCGAGTAGCTCTTGCTTGGAGAAAACGCCGGAGGAATTAGCTGGGAGTCTACCAGTACGGAGGAGATTGAGGATGACGGCGAAAATCTCCGGGTCACGATCGATGAACACCGGGTTCGATCCATGTGAGGTTGGAGTCGATAAAGCCGCTAGAAGAGAGTCTGGGCAGGTTGATTGAATGGTCGATGCGTTGGTTTCGAAGATCTCGCCGCCGACGTTGAGTGTCACTCGCTCGCTGCTATAGGAAACCATCACAGTCCGGTTCGAGATTCGATTTAGCTTGAACCGTCGTTTTTGCCGCTTTGGGCTGTGGGAAGAAGAAACGTAATTGAAACTGATGACTTGTCAACTTATATGGGCCTGGGCCAATCACTATTGGATATTTATCAGCCTTAACATAAAAATTACTTACGGTTTTATTTAATGGAAAAAAAAGGAAAAAAGGTTCATTGTTGTTAATTACAGGTTTAAAAGCTATTCTACAATGAAATTAACTTACAAAATGAAAAAGGTAAAATCGTTACGATACAGAGACAACACTATCACAGATTAAACAGTGATCTGAAACCAGTTTCTCCATGGCACTTCCTTGTTCAATTTCAAATTTGCTGCTAAACTTATTCCACAGATGCAGCCCATAGCTTCTCTTGTGCATTTCAAGAACCTTGACTTGGACTCTCTTGGAATCTTTCTCAGTTCTTGGAACCTTGAATAGCTTCTCAATCTCAGCCCAATTCACTGGATAAAACGCAGGAGGTGTCATGATGGTGAAGTTATAACCACTTATTCCTTCCACGGCTCGAGCCACTCGAGAAACAAGATACGGTCCGTTGTGACCCCAAACGTTTCCATTGAAAGTCAACGCAAATTCTTCAATGGATTTGAGCAAGAAAGGATGACTCTTGTCGAAGATCAAAACCGCATTGTTCAATCTTGTCCAGTTTCTCGAAACCGGTTCGAGAGTCTGTGCACCGATCACATTCCTAAGAGTTTTAAAGCTCTTCAGAACAATCATGTCTGTGTCCAAATAAACACCTCCGAATTTGAACAGATACGCGAGTCTCATGAGATTTGATAGATTCTGAGCTAAAGAGATCTTTCCGGGATCTCTTTTACCGGTTTGAATCTCCTCAAGCCACGATTCTCCGGCTGTGTCTTTGAGAAGAAAAGGCAAATCCGGCGTGACCGCCATAACTCTGTAACTTCGAACAAGAATCGGTTTCAAGATTCTAAACCCTTGAGGAGAATCCATTGTTGATGATAAAATGACCAAACAACCTCGAGGATGAGATTTAAAGACGCTTTCCACAGACAAAAGCTCTCTCTTACCGAACAATTCCGCAGGTGAGATCCATGTCATCATGAAACTGACCTCACAATCATCTCTCAGAAACTCTGTTGTCCTCTGTTGAAACTTCTCCGACACGCCTTTGCCTCCAAAGACCTCAATAACTTGAAGATTGTTAATCTCTGTGACTGTGATTTGGTGCTTGATCGAATAGTTACTGTTGCCTACACTTAACTCCTTCTCTGAGCTTAGAGGCAAGTAAGGAACAACTGTCTTGATCTCTATTGTCACCACCTTCGCCGAGTAATCTCTCACCGATAAATTAGAGACGAGAACCATCGTGAAAACGATCAGAGCTACAACTGTGGAAGCAAAAGCTACGAACAGTGATGATCGGGAGCGGTTTAACCGCCGGTGATCAAACATCGCCGTGACTTTCCTCGCGATTTCATGATTCATTTTTTTTGGAAAGGAAGTTAGGAGAAGGAATCAGAAGTGAAGTCTGTGTTTTTTTCTTATAAGTTGTTGTGAGTTTCTTCTGGCTTCCTTGGGGTTGAAGCTGTCGTGTTTTGAAAAGTTCTTGCGCCTAGCCGCCAGAGAACGATGACTTGGACGTCGACTTCAATACGTTATTTTTTCTTCCTGATATAAAACTAATCAAACTGGGACCATACACGCTTAAATAAACGATCATGATTTTTCCACTTTTATTTTGTTTGTTATATTTAAAAAGGGCTTAAATCGTTGTACGACTTTTCTAGTTTTTTTTTTTGATAACCCAGTATCCCAAACTCAATGGGCCCAGACTAACCCACTGCGTGCGTCCCGAAGGCGGCAAGAGTAGTTCCTGGAGGCCGCATAGCCCGATTTTAAATTGTCTGCGGTGGCCAATTAAAGTGTTTGCAGCCGTGAGAATTCGAACCCGGAATTATTAGGAATTTTACCCTCAGCTCACCTATGAGTGGTTATTCTAGTTTTCTTTATCATCTCTTTGATTATATCCATTAGGACTGTTCATATGTTTGAGTTCGGTTTTAATGCGCGGTTTAAGTAGGGATTCATTCAGCTTGACTTTAGTTTGTAATAAAAATACATATATACATGTTTAATCTGAAATAGTATCAATTTGATTTTTCTCGTATCAACTTGGATTTCGTTTATGTTTATTAATTTAGAAAATATTAAACCCTTTTCAAATGTATGGTTGTGTTCGATTTTTGGATTGAAATATATTTTTTATTTTTTTTATCAATCTAGTAATGACAGCTAAATTATCCGTTATTTTGAATCTTTTTATTACATGTTGATGATCTTTAGAATCTTCTCGTAAATTTTCTATAATTTTTTCTTGTAAGGACAAAGCAATTATTAATCTGTCTTTTGATATGGTCTTAATCTTATAGCTTTGATAATTTTGCTGTTAAATTATTAGGCCGTCTTTGGTGGAATTTTAATATTTTAAAAAATCTCCCGTATGATAAACGCTCTTATGTTCATAGTTGACTGATAAATAAAACATTAATTACGTTGAACTAACTTTTTCGTTCCTATAACTAAGAAGGCACCTTCAAGGCTAAAAGTGAGGTCTATAGATGTGTGAGGCACTTTCCTAGTTGATCAATTTGTTAATTGTTAGTCTAATCCATCCTTGAATTGTTTTCTTCTCGTACAACAAAGTAATTGAATTGGAAATTAAGGCAAAAAAGGAAAGGGTGAATAAGTCCATCTACATTTTCCATCCACAGAAACTTGTCAAGTTATGGAAGCATCTTGACTTTGACGATTGAAAGCATAGTTAGGTACATCAAATCTTTTCCCAATATTATACTTGATCTCATTATTATCGATGGTTTATGAGTTAACAAGTATCAATCATTCAGTTCAGGAATGTTTTGCAAATCATGCCAAGTATAATTTAAAACAACTGGCCCTTGGCGCATAGGGAAATGTCAGACAACTACATTGCAATTATCTTTTTTTTTTATTCATAATAAGCTAGTATTTAAGTATAAGCTTCAAATCTAAAACACTTTTACTTATCACTAGCTAATGAAGCATATACACATAGATACAAAGTATTTCTTGAGCCTTTTTAATTTGGTTCACTTCTTTTGGTGAACTCAACTTCTTTGACAAGTCGAAGCATACATGTTCTCATTCTTGTTTTTTTGTATCCCCCTGAGAGCACTAAATGATGAAGGGATGCTTCATTAATTTTTCCTTGTAAGTGAAGGAGACTATGCTAAACGCCTAAACCAGTTAGTTGTTTAGGAAGAGCAAACTGAGTTTGTAAGTCGTTATAACTTGGTTCCGTTTGTTGCTACTTGCTATGTTACGATAAGATAATCTATTTAGCTTGTGAGATTGATAATATCATCATAGTACTCTCTCTAAAAACATTATAGTGTATTGGTTGGAGTAGACATTAACAGAGATTGGAGATTTCATTCTGAAAACCTATATTTGTAAAAGCGTGTATGTTCTTGCTATTTCTCTCTGCGTTTTACATTCTCTGCTTCTTCAAATTTACTGATCATTCATTAGTTCTTGGTTCGAAGAGAAAGCATTCAATGTTCGGAGTTCGTGCTTACTGCAATCCTAGCAACAAAATCATCATTATTTTACTGAATTAGTAACCTTTTCTCTCGTGATATATAAGTACATCAGAAACTAATTAACATAGTCAAGAATATAATTGTGCTATATTAACAGAAAAAAAATCATCTAGGAGCCATCTCTGTGATGCTCTGAAAGGAAATATTAGATGTCGATGTCGACCCTTGAGGAACAGCTGAGCTTTTCCCTTTGTAACGTTGAGTTGACGAGCTCTCCTGTGAGCTGCCGCCTCTAAGACCAAGGCCACGGTGGTTACGTCCCTTGTTGGCCCCTCTGTAGACACCAGGCTCCGTTAAGGCAGCCTCGTTGAGGTTAACCTCTTTCCTGCAAAGCATCTCCACCACTTGCTTCATGTTTGGTCTTTTCTGCGCCGCGGCTTGAGTGCAGAAAAGAGCTACCTTGATGAAACGGGTCACTTCGTCTTCAGGGAACTTGGTTAGATCCGGATCCACACACTCTAGTAGCCTCCCTTCTTCTCTCAGCTTCCATACCTGCCCAAAAAAAAGTTTAAAACCTCAAATATTGTTTGTTTTCGCATTTACATGTTATATAATTGGAGGCTCAGACGAAACCACAATGTCGTATTTTAACAAAAGCCTTTTGTTAACTGTAAAGGAGAATAGCTAACAGCAAACAAAAGAAAGCGTTCGCATTTTACATTTTGAAAATGTATTAACTGTTCACTTGTAAGAAATACAAACACAAACATAGAGCTGTATATTGTGTGTTGAAGTATGAGAGTTTTAGCTTTTACCCATTCAACCAGAACCAGGTACTCCTCTCCAAAGGCGGCTCTGCTGCTACTACTGCCACTTATGACCTCAAGTACAAGTATCCCGAAGCTGTAAACATCCGCCTTTTTCGTCAATTGACCAAGAAGTGCATATTCTGGGGCCAAGTATCCCCTGTAATCTCAGTTTCATCAGCTGAATATATATGTAGAAGAAAGATGGAAACCGCTATGTTTATAGAACGATTCTTACACTGTTCCAGCAACTCGGGTACTGACATGAGTGACATTGTCTGGAAAAAGCTTAGCCAGCCCGAAATCTCCAATTTTGGGAGAAAAGTTTCGGTCTAGTAAGATATTACTCGCCTTGATGTCACGATGAACAACTTGAGGTTCGACTTCCTCGTGAAGGAAAGCTAAACCCGAAGCTGTCCCAACGCAAATCGCAGCTCTTTTGGACCAATCAAGCGGTACATATTTACTCCTTGAACCTAATAAACCACTCAAAAAACATGAGAAAAGAAGGACACAATGGGACTTGGAAGACAAGAATGCGAATGTGGTTCATAAAAAAAAGGTTACCAAGCACAACACTAGCAAGACTGTTGTTCTCAAGGTACTCATAGACAAGAATCCGATTTTTGCCTTCGATGCAGCAGCCAATGAGGTTAACAAGGTTAGGATGATGAATGTTTGATATCAAGTTAATCTCGGTCAAGAACTCGCGTGTCCCTTGTTTAGATTCTGCTGAAAGTGATTTCACAGCTACTTGTGTGCCATCTCTTAAAACTCCCTGCAAGATTCAAACTTGGACATTCATCAGAATATATATCAACATTTAAGCAGATTTGCAAGACAAGTCATCATTTTTCTCACCTTGAAGACAACTCCATAGCCACCACCGCCGATTCTGTTCGTTGGATGGAAACCATCTGTGGCTGATCTTAACGAATTATACGAAAAGACCCTCACATTGTCGGTGCATATCTCTGATTATGATTATTCAAAAAAAGAAGAGCTGCTTTTTGAGAGATAATCAAATTCAATTTCAGTGTTCTAAGCAAACGAAATTAAGAAGAATTGACTTAATTTACTTTGTCAACCATTGTCGAATTCTACATATACTATTGACACAGGTAAAATAACTTGTGACAGATAAAGCCAAAACCAAGAAACAAAATTAGAGATCAAAATTTAAAATCCCATAGTGAATTGATCATTATTCTCAACTTGTTGTATATATATATAGATACCTTCAGCTTCTCTCTGTCCAAGACGATCACTTCCTTTGCACATATCAAGAAGTCCGAAGCAATTATAACGCATCACAAACAGACAAAAATCCTCCGAAGAACAGAGGAAAATTTCGCACTAGAAGCTCAAATCCAAATCAAAAAAAAAAAAAAAAAAANGGTTTGATAGATTATATGAAATGGAAATTTCCTTTTGAGATAACCTAAAAAAGGAAAATTGACCTATCCCCTCAAAACTGAATCTGGAAAGTAACGATGAGATGTTGTAGAAAAGAAGACGAAGAAGATTTATGGGTCTATTAGCTAGTGGAGGAAATCCGTTTTGAGTTTAATCAAAGAGAAATGATGAGTTTGCTTTTGTGTGGAGTAAGTAAAATTTCAACTTTTTCGTGAGGATGTTAATAAATTGTTCAGCAGACAAACCAAACCCAGAACTCATCAACAGTGAAGACGCTTAAAGGTTATACAGTATCTTTTTTGTCTTTCTATTTAATTTTGTTGTTTTTGTTCGGCTGCTGAGGCTAGAAAGTGACACAAACGAAAGTGACAGGTACACGACGAGACTCTTATTTGTATTTTACTTTTCACACGATGAGACTATTTAAAGTCGCATTGATTAGATTTCTCCTTAATTATTTTCTCCCGCCTGTAATTAAAGCAAGATTGTAATTTAACTTAATGATTTATAGTACTCCCTCTCTCTCAAATTATAAGAGGTTTAAGGTTTTTTTCTTTGTTCCATATTATTAGATTTTTTTAAGTTTCAATGCATAATTTATATTTATTTAATAGTTTATAATTATTTAAATTATGTAGTCTTTTTTTTATTGGTTGAATTTTAGTAAATGAGAACATATTTATTGTTTTTTAATCCTTGTGCTTTTAGCCAAAACATCTAATATAAGCCAACACATCTAATATAATGGGACGGAGGGAGTACTACTTACCTGTTTATTTTAACTTTGCAAGCCACAAATACGCCAAACCAAACCTGTCAGGCTGTCAGCCTGTCACTTACGTTTACATACACTACCCTACGTTTTTACTTCTTCCAATAAGTCAATAAGATACTTTTTACAAGCCACAAATAAGTTTTGTTTATCCGTGTTAAAAAAAAAGAAAAAAAGTTTTGTTTATCAAACTTACAAGGCATATTAATTTGACCAAGTACTTCTTGCAGTGTAGACAACCATGCATTTATGTTTTTCTTTCTCTTAAAAAGGTTATTTTCGTCAACATTTTTATTTATGTTTTGGAAAGATAAAAACAAAAAATAACGTCATCATACTACCATATACGTGACGTCATCGTTGCGCTGAAATTAAATCATCCAAAGAGAAAGTTCAAATTTCCAAGATCCAACAAAAGGAATTTTTGTTTTCACATTGCCTACTTCTTTTGTCAATTTCAGTCTGAAATTGAATTTAGTATTAGCAATGGCACATGACATCATCGCCCAAGGAAATGCGCCATTGAAATAGTCCACCTAGTTGACAGAGCCAAAACGAGAAATATTAAAAGTGACCAAATTTTTTTCGTGCAAATAAAAATTGGTCAATTTTCTTAGTATATTTCACTAAAAAAAGTAATCGTTATAGAATTATAATATAAACACGATTTTGGTGGAGTTGTGGCATGTAACTACTTACTGGTCAGTGGTCACGTAACGTCTGATTTCTTGTTGTCTCTAAACGTGAAGGCGATTCATTGAATCCAAATTCTCATAACGACTTGTTTTTCAAGTAAATTTCCCTCTTATTAAACATAACGAGACAAGTTATGAAGATGCTCCCTTATACACTAGCAAGAAACCCAAAACCATTTACATATTTTGCTTCATCCAACGTTATCCAATTTTTATATATATGTATTTTTTTTTTTTTTTTTTTTTTAATAATATNTCATATATATGTATTTCATTCAAAAAAAAATCATATATATGTATTCAAAACATTCTTATAGTACAAATAACATTGGAATCGGGTCATGTTCGAACTAACCATTTGGTACATGCTATTAAATGATCCTGCTTGCATTACTATGCTTGTATATACATTAAGTGGCTTTGAAAAAGGACAAGAGTATGTCAAACATTCTAAGGTTCCAAATTCGTTAAATTGTGAGTCCCATTTCTTCTATGCTCTGTTTTTCTTCTTTACTATTCCTTGCTCTGTTTTGTTTCTCGTTTCTCACTTGTTTCTATGGCTCCAATCGTGTACTTGGTTTAAAAAGCTTAAGGTTTGAATTCCGACACACCCTTTAGCAGTTGCTTTGTGAAAACATTTATGAAGGAAAAAAGACATTTGCTTCCTGAGTTTCATAAATTTTATGGATGATCACTTAGAGAAACACGTTGTTTCCAAGTGTGAGAACAAAAAACAAGAACATAGGATATATAATAATATGGGTCAAGACGTGAACTTGGGGAACTGGTTTCGTGGAGAAGCATAGCTTCTCTCGCTGAGAAGATCATCATTTTCGGCTTCGTTCCCGTCTAAGCACAGAATGTTGATGTTATCGACACTCGGTTCAGATGAGCTCACAGTGCTGCTTGTAGCCACCGGAGAGCTTGAGACACTACCCGGCCGGCTTCTCACGCTGTACATTGATGATGCCGGAACTTTTGTCACAAGCGGCCGGAGATTTCCCGTCATGCCTCGTCTTATATCCTACACACGAAAGACCAATAATTACGTTATACCATAAAGAACTTGAGAAAACACTTTTTTTGCGGTTCAGATCATTGAGCATCGGCCCAATGTTTTATCTCTAGAGAGCTTGTGAGAAACTCTCTACCAGGATTTTGTTCACTTCCGAGATTAGTCGGATGTTACAGCAGACCAAAGCCCAGTGCTACTCTAATAAAAGAAAATTTGACCAAAACATTGTAAGACGTGATCTTACCATATGTCTTAAGGCCATATCGATCGAGCTTTTTGAGAGGTTTCTCCCATACCCAAGGCTGTTAAAAGCCGAGCTAGATTTCCCGGTTCCTCGACCGCCACTCTCGTTTAGCCGTGGTGGGCCTAGTTTCCTCATGTTCACCACTCTCTCGACCATTTTATTGCCCATAGCCACTGGGCTCAAGCTATCACAGCTACTTCCACCGTTGCTTGCCTTTGCTCGCCCACGCACACCCGTGAGAGTACCGTTAGTGTTCCCAATAGGAGCCCGACCTCTGGATGGCGAGCAAGATTGCCTTCTTGCATGTCCGACGCTGCCACTGGTGGGGCCACCTCCGCGTTCTATGGAACCCGATCTTGAACCTGGTGCTGAGGCTACTCCAGGCCTGCCTCTTGAAGCTGAGACCGGCCTGTCAGGTAAAGTCGTCCTCAGATTCGGTGGAGCTTCTAAAGAGAAACCAGGCATCTCGGGTGGTTTCCACGGCCTCGACGACTTCACAGCAGGAGAAGGAGAAGTCCCTCGGGACGGAGCCTTGCTAGAAACTATTGATGGACCGGTTGGGGTTGAAGGCCTGCGGGTTGGTGTAGCCGGCCTTGATACAGGTTTTTTAGAAGGTGCAGAAGACGGTCGAGTATTAGACCGAGTTGGAGTAGCTGATCTTGCTGAACCGGTTGACGTCGTCGTAGTGCGTGGAGCCGCTGTAGAGGTAGTAGCACGTGCGGCAGTTAAGGTGGCACGTGAGGTGGGTGTTGAGGATCTAGAAGTTGAAGCTCGAGTGGTCACGGGCCTTGTTGTGGTTGTGGAGGTGGTTGGAGTTGTAGACCTTCTGGTTGGTGTGGAAGGTCTGCTCGTTGTTCTAGAGCTACCAGAGGAAGATGGTCTTCTGAGTCCAGCTACAGAGGAAGAGCTCGTTTGGGGCTTATTATTGTTCCCTGAGAAGATCTCTTCACGACAGTTCCCTAACTGCAGAACCCGACACAAGAGTTTCACTGCTTATAGTTACAAAAACAAACATAAACTTGGACCAGAGACATTTTAGGGAAATGAATGAGTTGTGTCTAACAAGGTCGTTCATACCCGAGATTTTAGAACCGTGGGTCGAGAATTGGGAGCATCTAGCTGATTCACTACGCTTCTATGTGACTCTTTCTCAAACTGTGGCGTGCCTGGCGGCGTTAGCAGCCTGAACACGAGACAAGAACATCAAGAAAGAACATCAGACCAATAGCACTTGGCTCAAATGATGTATAACAAGGATTCATGAAAAATAATTGCCTCTTTATGTAATTGAACCTTAGTTTTGTGTTAATTTCAATCTAATTTGGACAAATACTATCATTCGAAGTATATTCCCAAATTGCGGTTTTTTGTTTTTCTAATTTTGTTTGGAATGCACAAATTGCAAAAAAAAAAAAGAACACTTGGAATTTTCGTTTCAATTCTAATACCAAAACGATATTTCATAAGAGAAATTAAAAGGAAACATTACCAATCGTAATCGGACTTCTCATTCTCCGAATAAAGGAAATTCTCTGCGGCGGTTCTCCGGAGAGGATAACGTTGAGACGACGCCGTTTCAGATATACCAGAGAGCGCCGCCGCCGCATTCGTCAACGTTCCGTTAATATTAGCATTCTCGGATCCTAAAAGACAACAAAATTCAAACACCATCGCCAAGACACAGATAAGTATATAAGTTTATACATATATATGTATGTATAGAGAGGGAGAGAGGGAGAGAGAGAGAGAGACCTGTTAGAAGAGAATCTGCTCTTTGTTCTTTCTCGCGACGACGCATTTCAAGGAACATAGCGAGTTCTTCGTCTCTGTCGTGGGTCAACATTTTCGAAACCTGAGATTGAAACTTTCTGGGTCTCGTGTCCGAACTTGCACAAGAACAAAAATCTCCAAAACAAAATGAAAAAAGAATCGGACCAATTAGATCTGAGATCACATTAAGGGGCCCTAGACAGAGCTTGAACAGCCACCAATGAGAATAATAGAAGCCACACTAGAGAACAGGGGACAAGAACCCAAAACGGCTTTTTTAATTGATTCAGAGAGAGAGAGAGAGAGAAGTTTTGAGTTGAAGAAGAAGAAGGGAGAGAGTGGGGAAGATGTTCTTCTCGACTAGATNAGTTTTGAGTTGAAGACGAAGAAGGGAGAGAGTGGGGAAGATGTTCTTCTCGACTAGATTTTCTTAAAAAATTTGTTCAATTTTTAAAATTCCGATTTCAAACCAGACAACCCTTGGTCGTACCATATCTCTTGTTTTTTTCTCTTAAATAATTGAATATGGTTTTGAAAGTTTGAACACAACACGAAGCATCGGGTTCAAAACGCAGAGGATCTAACAAGACCTGACGCGACACGTTGTGCAATCTTTACCCCTAAACATGCTATGTAATTACGGAAAGGCCACTTGTGTTCTTATATGACTTCAAAATGTTATGGTTACTGAATTTATATGGTTAAAACTGTCCGGCTAATTTGAAAAGTTAATTAATATATACTCCCACATGTTATCCCACANTAGTACTAGTAGATACGATGGAATTGAATCCTAGGTATCCAAGTGTATAAGCATGGCAAAGAACCATCAGTGAAAGTTACTTCTGGTAATTAATTAAGATTCCAGATAAATTACGACAGATAGCTAGAAAAGCTATATCATTTATTAGTGTCTAATTAATGCTACCTTCCTTTTATTCATTGATTAGAACAAGTTATTTTAAATGTTATATAGAAAAAATTACCCATTTTGTTCTTCCAACATGTTGTTTGTTAAGCAGGTTGTAATATTCCTTCTTTTTCAAAACAATCTATTCTCCACATATCACAAATTGGTGTTTAATTTGGAAATTGATTCATCGACTGATCTATGTGTTGTTTAGTCATTTCAATGAATGACTGGATTCTAATCGCGCAAAACAATTTCCAAAAAAGGATTAAAAACTTGNTTATAAAAAAAAGCTATATTCATTTCTTATATAAATATTTGGTTTCTTTTGTACGCTTACCCGAAAAAATGTCGAATTTTTTCCCCGGCGAGTTTGCCGGACACCGATAGTCTATACGAAGCATTGACCACTTGCCAAGTATTTCCAATGGATTGTAAAAGAAAAAGAGAATCCGTTTTTTGTTTATTCTTCGTCGCTTCCAATCATAGGCTCGTCCTGGTTCATGTCATATCCGCCTCCATCGGGTCCAAGCACCTTAAACCTGCTCACATTGGTTACACCTCTTCCACATTAAACTAAATCACCGTTTAAATCAATTTTTTAGAGCAATTAAGAAGTTAAAATGTTGAAATATCAAAACCTTTCGATGATGAATTTTCCTTCCTTGTATTTCTGAGACTTCTCGTATGCAATTTCCTGAGGAGGGAAATGAGAATTAGCATCAAAGAATCACAAAGAATGTTGTTTACAAGTAAGAGTTTAGAGTCTTGTACGTATTTCCAGCCGACAAGAGAGCCACAGCTAACACAGAAGATGTCAGCTACAGTGTGCCAACCAGTCATCATGACGCGATGCTCCTTCTCTCCGACCGTCACATTGACACTATGAATTAACAAAAAAAGAATTGCTAATAAAGAAGGGAACCTTGTCACGATTCCTTGTATGATCAAATCCTTCTAAGTAGTACTTACACATTGTCGAAAAGATAAGCCCTTCCGTGCTTGCAGTGAAATGACTGGAAACAACAACAAGCAACGAACACAAATCAGATAGCTGTTTGATCAATTCAAGAACATTAATCAATACCGTCGATACACAAGGATGGGCAGAAATCATGGTGTGTTTGATCTGTCCAACAGGAAACTAGTACAAATCAAGAATTGAAGGGTCAATTCCCAAGTTGTTTGATCAGTACGGAATTGCAGTATTGTGTGTTTCAATCATCTGGTCTCAATGGTGAATTCAAGAGGATAAATCAATCAACAAGAACTGAAAGGGTCAATTTCCATTTCCCATGTTATTTTTGATCAGTCTGACATTTGAACAAAACATAACAGCTAAAACCCCTATTAGACCAAGACATTAACAAGAGCTATGTAACTAAATTAAAATGGAAATGGAAATGAAATGAAGATGGAAGCAGTGAAGAGAAGAAATGGAAATGAACCTTTGAGATAAGATCATTAGCAACTGCGAAATGTGTGTGACAATGCTTGCAGCTATAAACCAGTCCTTCGAGGTCAATCACGAATAATCTTCCCATTTCGAACAAATCCACCTACCTGAAAACACACCAGTATCACCAACAGATCTCAATTTCAGACACAGATCTCGACACTAGTCATGATTATACACACGCAGCAAAAGCAACTTAAGATTCTGATCCAACAGGCTATTAAAATTGAAGAGAGAAATTAAATCACACTGAAACGAAACCACAAACCAACCGAGAGATTTTCGAAGAAGACAATCAATATTAAGAGAAATTACCAGAGAATAGGTCGCGTTTCACGAAATACAGCATTAAATTGGTAGAAAACCAGAAAAAAAAAGAAGAAGAGATCGAAAGCGCGTTAATCTCGAGAAAAAAGTTTCAATCAATTGTCAAAAAAAGGTAACGAAATAGTAGTAACTAAGAAGAAACTTGCGTAGTTCGCAAGACGCCGAGTGGACAATTAAAAAGTAGGAGAGAGAAACGGAAAAACGAAAATCTTCCCAGAATTTAATTTTCCAGGCAAGGCAAGACAAAAAAGATTCCCAGAGAATTAGTACGGGAGAGAAAATCGAGAAAAAAGAAAGAAAGAAAGTGGAACAACCAAAATTGATCTTACCCCGAAGGAGAAACGCCAGAGCAAGGGGGAGGTTTCGAATTTTCCATGCATTTATATAATATAGATTCCAATACTTTACTACTAGTAGTAAAAAGAAGAGAATAAAAAAAGCCAGGGGGCTACTACGGCCCATGGCCTTATTCTTCAAGGAAATTAATCACGCTTTACACGTGTACAACAGTTATCTATTCCCACGGGTATGACTGTACGATTGGACTAGGTTTAATTGATCGTGTTCGAACCAGCGAGAAAACCTGAACCTAGGATTTGATTTTCCTTTTTTCAGTAGTGGAACTAAACCGGGATATAATCGAAGCGAACCAGAGCCACAATCAGGCCAAATAATGACCTAAACCTTTCTTTTAATACAAGAATGTGTTAATAATTGTCATCATTGAGACGTGACTTTGATTCCGATTTGAGAACGGGGTATAATTGTATATTTTTTTTAAAAAAAAGAATAGAAATGTCAATTTGAGAGTTCCCATAGAGAATCTTGAGGAACATGGAGACAAATTTTGGATTCGTCTAGACCATTCGAGACACCAGAAAAATTGTGAAAGAGGAGTCCTGCATTGTATAAAAAGAGGGAAAAAACGACCTTTCAATCTTTCTAATAAACCATTTTTTGGTATAAAGCAGATTTCTCAACAAAAAATCTTGCGGAAGGGAGTATTCATTTGGAAGAGGAAGAAACATACCTTTTCATTCTTCTTCTTCTTCTCCATTGGCTTTATCAACCAATCTTGCTTACTCTTTGAGGAGGCCACACCACACGAGTGACCCGTCCTTGAATTAAACCCAAAGGAATCTGCCAAAACAAGTTTATCCAGATCATTCACATGGGACAAGCCTTGAAGAGTATCATATCCATCATCTACATTCAACTATGCAAGCAGAGGACTTACAGGGCCAAAGGTTCTTGAGTCTAAGCTGGAGATTTTGTTATCTCCTTCTACCCAACAATGACCTTCTGGGACTCTAATCACATCCCGAGAACTACTTATCCATTCGCCAGGCATCCCGACTATTCTCTTTATGTACCTATCCTTGAAATGTGTCGGAGAGCTGCCATAGATATGCAGTTCCCATTGTCAGGAGCTCAATGATGTATTTCAAAATAACTTAGAACACATACAACACGTAACAAGAGACCAACACATATCTAGTGATTCGTTTTAATGAAATTGTGAATGCCGTAACCATCCAAGAGAAAACATTAACAAGAGACCAACACGTAATCAAGTATTACACAATAATATATTTATTTTCTCTTATCAAAGGATGTCTCAAAAGTGGCTTGGCATTAGAGGGAACATACCTGAACACTACAACATCCCCACGTGCAAACTTGTAATCCTTGAGGCAAAATTTGTCCACGAGTACAAAATCATCTGCATCAACAATTGAACATCTAGTAAGAAAGAAGAATGTATTAGATAGAATGGACCAAACGAAGCAAGACTACTTTCAAGCATTTTTTTTGGCCAAAAAGATGGTTACCTAAATAAGAATTTCGGTGGGGATTGAATGTGGGAGACATGGAATCTCCTCTCACCGGAACAACGCTACAACATCTATCTGAAATGGTAAGCCCTACAATACCTCCAGTGAATGATTTCTTTGCCACTTGCCATAACAAATTGTGGATTCCCATGTCCAAGATGGCCTATCTAATATGTGATTCTCAGTAACAGGCATAGAACCATCTATCTGCAACAAAACCACAAGGATCCAGAGTTGATACATCTTTAAACTGACGTTTCTGATAAAAAAAATGAGATAATCCATCAATTGCCATTGCATCTTACAATAACCTTAAATTTTGTCTCAATCCAAACAAGCCCAATACAATTATATCAAAATGAAAACCATTTCTGATTAAAGACGACAGTCTAAAAACCATAGCATTGTCAATCAATTCATGAACCGATCTTGTGAATCTTAGCTCAAACTATGCTGAACTAAAGCTAACCGATTCATGAAATTGAAAAGATTGAATTTGAAACTAATATGAAGTCTGAGCCTAATCGAACCGTATTCAGGAGAAAAAAATCGACGAGACGAACAATAAAAAAAAACTAAAATGTCTAAGGTAATGGTAAAAAGCAGGAAACTCACAAAGTAAAGGAGAAAGAAAATGAGACCTGTAACACAACTACCTGCGAATCAGTTTTGCGAAGAAGATGAGAGCAGAACAAGAGCTCGCGACAATGTGAAGAGGAATCAGGGTTTCTCTTTTGCTCAAAAATCAACACTTTGATCTGTCTACAGGGTTTAAGTGGAACCATAAATTGGCCGGTTCAATTAAGATGTTTGGGTCGCAGAATTTAACTGGTTGTTTTCGGTTCAACACTTTTCATCTCGACCGTTGATTCTCGGTCAAAGGCCCCCAAACCATGCATGGGGCATAGAAAACAGACCTTTTTTTATTTTCTTTGACATGAGAAAAGAGAAACTTTCAAACCCATGTGAAAATTAAGCTTTCCGTTGACACTGAGATTTGTAATCAAAGCTGTACACGTCAATATTAATTTTTGGCTTCACTGGTTCTCTGCTTTATTTAAATAGTTGCTTTTACATTCTCTGCTTTAACGTTTTTTGTGTTTGGTCAAGTTGCAATGTAAAACCTCCTGCGTCCACTTCATTCACTTTCTTTACGGTTTCTGGGAACGGAAGTGTGGTGGTGGGTTTAAAGTCAAACCCATCATTTCATATTATAATAATTACATAACAACTCGATACAATGTTAATTTAATTCTAGTCCTATAAAACTATTACACGTCTCTTGATCTTCGCTGCAAGTACAGTACTCGATCTTCAAAAGTAGCTTGTAACACAGGAAACAAACATGATAAAGAACCTTCTCTCCTCCAAAACGATGTACATTTCTGAAACTAATGTCTGGTGAAAAAAACCTTTCATTTGATCTGAGGTTTTTGTCTCGTCTTTGTGAACTGTAAGTCTCCGTTAAGCACAGCTGCTACGAATTTCTCAACTTCCTCCATAGTCATATCGCCTTTGAATGTAGCAAACTTACCTCGTCGAGGCTTGTAAGCTATTAGGACCTTATCAGATGTTTTGAACTCTGATTGGTCAAGTGAGCTCAGGAACGAAGATTGTTTTGCTGCATCTAGAAGTGAATAGGACACTGTGTCCTGAGAACCTGTGGTTAAAGCTTGTCGTCGAGACAGTGATTTCTGGGATACCTAGACAAAGAATAGAGCCAGAGGATTATTCATCATTAAGTCAAAGAACCAAAAAAAAAAGCAATGGCTTGAAGAAAAACACAGCTTCACTTCTTGACATTTACCCGAGAGTTGTGTTTAGCTATCATATTCAGCTAAATGCCTGTAGATAAAGCCAAGAGGTGATATATTTGCTTACCTTGGACAATATTGACTGCAACTTCTCTTTCCCATGTGAAGATCTGAAGGCACCAATGATACAAACAGGAGTGTTGTCCCCACAAATGGAGTCGAAATTTGGTCTCGAGAGAAGAGGTATACTTTCTGAGGACTCGTTAGGTGCTTGGCCCGGCTGACTCTTTGAAGAGACCTTCTTGTTCTTTTTCTCAAATCCTTCAAGCAATTTACCAAGTTCTTGGACAGCTGATTTCAGATTTTTCACAGTGATACCTGTTTTCAAGACTTGCTTCTCCCCATTCGATAACCAGCCAACTATTGCCGGCAACGCGTCAACCCCCAACTTCCGTATCTTTGGATCAGAAGTATCATGGACCTACAAGATCATGAAAAGAAAATGTTTTAGCTGAAAGGATTCCATGTCTAGGTGAATATCAGGGTGTTAGCCAAAAGGCAAACACCCATTCCCGCAAGTAAAGATAATTAAGCTCAAATTTGCTGTCTCCGTCTTTAAACATGGACCAGGAAACCACCCATAAGTTTTAGGGCCAGCAGATTCGCAGAAACAATGACTGTAGGGCTACTGATGTAAGTGGAAGTAAAAGCCAATATAACAAACCTCTGTGTTGTAAAAGACAAAGCGTCCATTGTACAAGCCACTAAGAACACGCCAGATGACAGGAGTGTCTTTCTTTGTTGACAGAAGCATAACTGTAGGAGTCCTTTGTGAGCTAACAGCAGAGACATCGAATGTATTCAGGTCAATCCTTTTTGAGAATCTCGGTAGATGTTCCTGGCAGAAGCTTTTCACCTTCTTTGCAACAAGCTCTTCAGTATATTCTGCTAAGGTAGCTTTGCCACTTGATGTATATGAATAAACAAACAACCTTGGAGCCCTACGAGGAACTATGCCTAGTTGTTTGCAAAGAGAGGATTCTGTTTCACAATTTAAACGCCCAACCTGTAAACATAAAGTTTAATCATGTAAACAAAAAAAAAAGGAAAGTTGTTCTTCTAAAACTAAAAGAGAAAATATGAAGGATCAACCATGTTCACAACTAAAAAAACTAAGCTATTCGTCTGAAACCAAAACCCAAAACCCGAAATCAATTGATTCAACAAGCACATGTTTTACCTTTAAAGCTCCTTGTAACGACTCGGCAACTTCCTCTATGATCGATTCATGGTACTGGGTTCCCCTTTGAGATGGAAGATACGACAACACAAGCCAAGTCATCCCTTGGTCCATAATTTCCTTTTTATAGACCTGAGAACTTATGGTTCTGATAGTTGCTGCCGTACCGCTCTTTGATTTAGATTCAGCCTTTGATGAGCTACCAAAGCCACCAAACTGATCCCTTCCTTTAGAACTACCGCCCGAAAACATGGAAAAGATATCATCCATCCCAAAACCAAAGGAGCTTTCACTAGGACCACCAAACGAAAAAGAAAACGATTTGGAGCCTCCCCCTCCCCCACCGCCCATATTTTGCCATCCACCTGGCCCTCCAAAATTGAAACCACCACCACCATGCCCACCATTACCTCCGGGAAAACCCGAGTCAAACCCAGGCTGTCCTTTCTCATCTCCATAAAGGTCATAGTTTTTCCTCTTCTCTTCATCAGATAAGATCTCATAAGCTGTTACATAAAAATCAGGGTTTAAACTTGTCAAAGCTAGATCAACAGATATTCAATGTATGCCACTAACCCCCATGGCTACAAAGCAAGGACAAAATTATAATTTACTGAAGATTCATTTACAGAGCTGCATTAGCAAAAAACATATCTATAGAATAATGAAGGAAGTGCTAGGGTTGAAATTAGATACCCACCATTATTAATCTCAGCAAACTTCTCCTGAGCACCCTTACTTTTGTTTTTATCTGGGTGATATTTCAGAGATAACCTAGAAAAAAAGTCACAAGCTACATGAGTAAAAATCATTCATTCGAATTCTTAACTTAACCAGAGGTTAGAATTGAAGGGTACATACTTGTGGAAAGCTTTCTGGATTTCACGCTGCTTTGCATCTCGAGATATTCCAAGAACCTGAAGATACATACAACGTATCAAATTTGTTAGCCCAAGTACAGAGCCTAATTTGTATCCAAGCCCTAATCCCCAATACGAATCCCAAGACAGAACTCCGATAAACAGAATGATCATCGAATTTCACTATTACTCGAAATCCATCAAGGGAAACCTTCAATTAGAAAGGAGATGATCAAACGTAACTAATCACCAACCCAATTCACAATTTCGGTCCCCAATCAAGAGACTTGTTAATGAAGATAAAAGAGAAACAAGTTGAAAATCTCATATTTGGAGGTAAAGTTCCATGAAATTGGAAAAAACCATACCTTATAAGGATCAGCGCTTTTCGCTTCAGCATTCAACAGCAACAATGTCGACACAAGAACAACAGATATCGCCAACCTTGTTCTCACCATCCCGAAAATACAATCTTTCGATCTTTTTCTTTTTGCTTAATTTTTTTTTGTCAACGAATCTCTTCTNGATATCGCCAACCTTGTTCTCACCATCCCGAAAATACAATCTCTCGATCTTTTTCTTTTTGCTTAATTTTTTTTGGTCAACGAATCTCTTCTTCTTCTTCTTCTAAGCGGTGTCTATTATTCACGGAGCTCAACGCTTCGGGAAAATTCGAGAAGACAACAATTCCATTAAATAGGTTCGCAGGGTTTAAAGAAGAAAATCGATATTTCTCTAGTAACCCATATATTATTATTTACTTTAGAATATTACCCATATTTACTAGTCTTACAAACAGACCCCAAATTCGTCAATTAGATTAAGAAATTTATGGGGAAAATTAGTCACTACAAAAAATACTTGGGTTTTGTTTGTATTTCTGGAAATAAATGCGGGTTGCTTCTCGGTCTCAATTTAAGGCGGGTATCATACGTGGCGAATTTGATGTAATCCCACGTATCTTAACCAATAAGATTTTAGCAAGCGAACGATCGATGTTCGATTGCGATCACGCGCTAAAAAGATGACGCGCTATCATAGTTTGGGCTTGGCCCAATCTTTTGAAATCAGCCCAGAATTAAAGTCTCCGGTTGCGTGATCGGAATCCGATCAGAGCGACGGTAAGTATTTATTTCTTTCTTCGACTGTGAAAAAATAAAGCAAACCATTTTCACTATTGACATTGTAATGTTTGAAGAGCTTAAGAGAGGTTGAAAGACGGAGAAGAAGACGACGAGGAAGAAGAAGACGATCTTCTTATTTCTTCTCTTCGCTGTCTCTACTAGCTTTGCTTTTTTTTTTTTCCTCCGCCGTGAGATTTTACTGTCGTCGTCACAAACCCCTAGGGTTCATCCTCGACGCTTCATTGGTTAATTAGGTCAAGGATTTCGTCGGATCTGATGGCGTTATCGGCGTCCGATTTGCCGGCTATGTACACGCTTCTAGCAAATTCAATGAGCGGTGACGAAACTCTTCGGCGGCCGGCGGAGGCGGCTCTCTCTCAGTCGGAGAGTAGACCTGGTTTCTGTTCTTGCCTCATGGTACCGTTTCTAATCTATTTCTCTTGTGGTTTCTGCTAATGTCTATCGATTTTTAATCGCTCATTTCCTCTGGTTTGGTTGTAGGAAGTAATTGCATCCAAGGATTTGGTGTCCCATGTGGACGTTCGATTGATGGCCTCAGTGTATTTCAAGAACAGTATCAACCGTCATTGGAAGAGCAGACGAAATTCATGGTAAGTTCAGGTTGTTTCCGGAATTCAGCAATTTTTACTGATGATTCTGACTAGCTGGCTGGTTTAGATTCTCTGCAAAAGTTACTGCCCTATGTGTTAGGCGTTGACACTCTTTCTACGCCCTTGACTATCAACTACTGATTGGTTGAAATTGGCAATTCTACAGGAGTATGAGCAACGAGGAAAAGAGTCATCTGAGGCAGAAATTGTTGTCTCACTTGAGAGAAGAGAACTACCAGGTGTTGTAACATTTGCTTTGTTTGTTGATGACTGGTTTTGATCTGTTTCCCTTGACTGCACCATTTAAGACATATTTTGTAAGCATATCTATCTGATTTTGTTTGCTTTATGAACAGATAGCGGAAATGTTGGCTGTTCTCATATCGAAGATAGCCCGCTTTGATTATCCTAGGGAATGGTCAGCATTTTCACTTCATAATTCATTTTATCTGGACAGTGTCTTCCTCAATTTGCTGAGTTTTTGCATTGATTCTCTTAGAAAAAATAAATGGTTTTTTTGTGCTTCATGATGTCAGGCCTGACCTCTTTTCAGTACTAGCTCAACAGCTTCACTCAGCTGACGTTCTTGCTTCTCACAGAATCTTTCTGATTCTTTTTCGAACCTTAAAGGAATTGTCCACTAAACGTCTCACTGCAGATCAGAGAACCTTTGCTGAGGTGTGTCTGCTACTAACATCATCCCCTTATCAATTTTCTTTCTCCCCTTGCATGAATTTATTTTTGGACCAAAGCTTGGTTTTTTTCTTTAGTAAAGGATAAGGTCCAGTTTAATTTGTTGGCAGATCTCGTCGCAATTCTTCGACTTTAGCTGGCACCTTTGGCAAACTGATGTCCAAACAATTCTCCGAGGCTTTTCAACAATGTCTCAGAGCTATGGTTCAAATAATGCCGAGCAGCATCACGATGAGCTTTTTCTGACTTGTGAGAGGTGGTTTTTATGTTTGAAAATAGTGCGCCAACTCATAATTTCAGGATTTCAAAGCGATGCCAAAACTATACAGGTAGATACACTATACTTCTTGACTCTCTTTTTTAGTTCATTATCACATTCACCTTCAGCTATCTCCCTTCTCTGGACTAGTGGTATATCTTTGCCGAATATGTGTTCCGTCCTCTCCCCTCCATTTCTTCTGCTATCACCCAATGGTTAAGCTGAAAACATAACCTTGATAGATTGATTAACTCTATTGGAATATAGAGTTCGTTCTTGCTCTCAGCCATTTGCTCTACATGCAGATATATGAATATACAGCTAACTCTTTTCTCTCAGGAGATTCAACCAGTGAAAGAAGTCTCTCCTGCGCTCTTGAACGCGGTTCAATCCTTGCTTCCATATTGTGAGTTTTTTTTTAGTGTTGAACATTCTTTTTTAATGCATATTTCCTCGCTTCAATCTGTCACCACACATAAATATGGTTTTACTAACAGTTGTGGAGTCTCCATGCAGATTCATCTTTTCAGAATCGAGATCCTAAATTCTGGGAGTTTGTAAAGAAGGCATGTGTCAAGCTGATGAAAGTGTTAGGTGCTGTTCAAAGCAGACATCCTTATTCGTTTGGAGATAAATGTGCTCTTCCAGTTGTAATGGACTTCTGCTTGAACAAGATAACAGACCCTCAACAGGAATTGTTGCCATTTGAAGAATTTTTTATTCAGTGTATGGTGATGGTGAAATCTGTGCTTGAATGTAAAGAATATAAGCCAAGTCTAACTGGTCGTGTGATAGATGAAAATGGAGTTACATTTGAGCAAAGGAAGAAGAATGCTTCAACCACGGTTGGTGGAATTGTGTCTTCACTTTTACCCAATGAAAGGATAGTTCTTTTATGCAACATACTAGTGAGAAGGTAATACTCTAACTAACGATAAGATATGTGAATTCAAATTCTTTGGTTCTCTCTTACTTACCAAACTCTGGCCCTGTTAATTTCAAATTATTTCATGCCTTAGTTCTTATTAAGGTAATTGAAAAGTACAGAAATTTTAATTACCAATTCAAAATCCAAAACAAAATCTGAGCTGGGGCAATCTTGTGGACACATAATGATCTTGTTGCTGTACATTCATGTATCTCTTTTCTCAATCTCTTCACCGAAAAGCTGCTAAGTGCATGGAATAGATGAGAAGGTGTTGTTACCATTGGGCCCTGGTGGATTTAGTTTGAAAAATATTGCATGCATCTAGTCATTTGTTTTGGTGTGAACTGTGATGCTGTCATGTATTCATACCTCCATACAATTACCATTCCCTGGTAGTGATATGAATGATGCCTGGAAGAATAGTTTACTGAAATTTAATCATTAACATTCCAACAGGTATTTTGTTCTAACAGCAAGTGACCTAGAGGAGTGGTACCAGAACCCTGAGTCCTTTCATCATGAGCAGGACATGATTCAGTGGACAGAGAAATTGAGGCCTTGTGCTGAAGCTCTATATATGGTTTTGTTTGAGAACTACAGCCAAGTAAGTAGCAAATGGTCTTATGCACTTTATCCTGGTCTGAAAAGAAGTCTGCTAATTGTAACCCAAAAAAAAAAAGAGATAAGAAGTCTGCTAACGGATATAACATTATAAACTGATGCTTACTCTATCTGTCTCCATCTTTGTAAACAGCTGCTAGGACCTATTGTTGTGTCCATCCTTCAAGAAGCAATGAATAATTGTCCCCCTTCTGTTACTGAAATAACTCCTGCACTGCTTCTTAAAGATGCGGCATATGCTGCTACTGCATATGTCTACTATGAGCTCTCGAATTATCTTAATTTCAGAGACTGGTATGCTCTTGATCTTCTTACGTGTGGATTTTTTTTCATCTCCTCTAAACATTGCTGTGTGATATTCATAATTGGACCTTCATTTTGCCAGCCAGCAGAATGTGACTAGATTTTTTGATTAGTCAAGTAATTCATGTGCCCTTCTTAATGATCGGATGATTTGGCTGCAGGTTTAATGGTGCTCTATCCCTTGAGCTCTCAAATGACCACCCAAATAGGCGTATCATCCACCGAAAAGTTGCTATGATATTGGGACATTGGGTTTCAGAGGTATGCTGTTTTACTTCGGCTTTACTGTGTTTATGCAGCTAAGCTTGACTAGGCTGTAGAGTAAATTGCATCTTATCTTCTGTAAGAAAATACATCTTCTCAATGCATGAACGATTATAACATAATACGCAAAATGACATACTCTCTTGTCCACTAATTGAGTTAATTATGGATAATCATCTAAAGCAGATTTTTTTTGGTTATTTCTTAACAAGTAGCTAGTAGGGTTTACTTATCATGTTGGTTCGCATTCTCTTCTCTACCATAGTTTTCGTTAAATTCTATTTTGGTTGAAAATTTGTTGACTGATGGTTTATGGTTGATGATAACAACCTTTCAGATTAAAGATGACACAAAAAGAGCAGTTTATTGCTCTTTGATCAAATTGTTGCAAGACAATGACCTCGCTGTCAAGGTAGTCGTCCTATCTCATTATTGTTGCTTTTATCTTTCTGTCTTGGATTAAGGGCGCATTATCCTCCTTTTTTCTTTTTCTATATTGACTGCCTCTAAGATCGTTTGTTTACTTATGCAGCTGGCAGCTAGTAGGTCATTATGCTTACATGTCGAGGATGCAAATTTTTCGGAGCAAAGTTTTCTTGATCTTCTTCCAATCTGTTGGGAATCATGTTTCAAAATGGTTGAGGAAGTTCAAGAGTTTGATTCGAAGGTACATAATATAGCTGCCTCAAATTCATTATATCACTCCCTCTATTCTACTTACTTTTGGTGACTCATATGTCTCTCTATCATTACATCTAACTATTCTTTCTTTTTTCTCAGGTTCAAGTTCTGAACTTGATTTCTACTCTTATTGGCCATGTTAGTGAAGTCATTCCGTACGCACAAAAGTTGGTGCAATTCTTCCAGAAGGTATAATAGCATTCTTTCTGTATATGCTAATTCTTATCTTTGTGCACAAATGATATCTGACTATCTATGCTTTTGACTTAACAGGTTTGGGAGGAATCTTCTGGTGAAAGCCTTCTACAGATTCAGCTTCTTGTTGCACTGCGAAATTTTGTGATTGCGCTTGGTTATCAGTCTCCCATTTGCTATAGCATACTGCTCCCAATACTCCAAAAGGGAATCGACATAAATAGCCCTGATGCACTCAACCTTCTAGAGGATAGCATGGCAGTAAGTTTCCATTTCATAAGATGTATATCTTTCTTTGCCGCTGATAGAAATGTGCTATATATAAATGACACTGTTCTACATATGTAGTTATGGGAAACCACACTTTCATATGCTCCTATGATGGTGCCCCAACTATTGGCATGCTTTCCCTATATGGTGGAGATCATTGAAAGAAGTTTTGATCATTTACAGGTTGGTTTTTTAAGTTTTCTAGGAGTTGACGTTTTGATTCATTAATGACCTATATGTGTGTGTTCAGATTTACTGGAAAGTTTTATGTTAATAGTACGTTAAGACATTCAAATGACCATATACTCCTGAAAAGGCTGACTAACATCTTAACCGAAAGTAGGTTGCTGTCAGTATCATGGAATCATATATCATTTTGGATGGAGGAGAATTTCTAAATATGCATGCTTCAAGTGTCGCAAAGATTCTTGACCTTATTGTTGGAAATGTAAATGATAAGGGGTTACTTTCAATTCTTCCAGTGATTGACATCTTAGTTCAGGTGCGTATAATTTTTCATTTTCCCAATTTGTGCTGACAGACAACATATTTTCATGGTCCTTATGTTTTATCATTGTGAGCAATAAATAAATATGAATCCATTACCATATTGGAGCCGTTTTGCACGTATATAAATCTGTCAAATAAACCTTTGTTTTTAGCAATACTTTGATTTAAGTAGTGAGTCTATATTCTCCCAAAGACTCTTGTGTAACCAAATTTAATTGGTCGTATTCATTTTGTGATGGTGTTGTGTACCACAGATACTTATTCTGCTGTTAAATATTTACACCGCAGTTATTTTTGTATTACATAACCTCAACTCTTGTATACATATAAATGGACCAGTAATGGAATTTTATTGGCTGATTACAGTGAAACTTTATGACTGTCTATATAAATGTGTGTGTGTGTGTAGAATTACGCCAAGTTTTAACTTCTTGATTTGAACATTTTTTGTATATTGAACAGTGTTTTCCTGTGGAAGTGCCCCCTCTCATCAGCAGCTGTTTGCAGGTGAATTTTTAGTCTTCTTTTGATGGATGAATAAATCCATATACTTTCTTAATACATCTGATGGAGTTGGTTTGTTCGTTTTCTCGCAGAAACTGGTGATTATTTGCTTGAGTGGAGGAGATGACCGTGATCCATCCAAGACTGCAGTTAAAGCATCTTCAGCAGCTATCCTGGCTAGGATTCTGGTGATGAACACCACTTACCTGGCCCAGTTAACATCTGATTCATCTCTTTCAGTGTTACTCCAACAGGCAGGGGTCCCAATTGAAGATAACGTACTCCTTTGCCTCATCGACATTTGGCTCGACAAGGTCAGTGGGGAACGTATCTTGAACATGTTTAACCAGCTTTCTGAAACTTTAATTTTTTTTACAATGGGCTTGCACGAATTCTTTCATGTCGTGGTCTTTTTTTTTCTAATCTTAAGCAATAACTCTTTTCCATACTGCTAAAATGTTGAAATGCTTGCTTCTTCTTCATTATCTGACTCATCTTGGTATTTGCATCTACTCGTGTGCAGGTGGACCATGCATCTCCCATGCAAAAAAAGACATTTGGCTTGGCTCTTTCCATAATACTTACACTTAGAATGCCTCAAGTTCTTGACAAGCTTGATCAAATACTAAGGTACACGTTTGCACAATCTGAGTATTAACAATTTGACTTATGTATTTTTGTGATAGAATTGATTGCGTTTCCGGAAACAGTACATGCACCACCGTGATCCTGGGTGAAAACAAAGATTTAACAGAAGAAGAATCAAGGTCTGAGACTTTATTTAATTGCTTACATAAGTAGTAAATTAATTTGAAGTCACTTTGTGAACTGTTCACAACACTAAGTAAGAAAACATACAATTAAAAATTCCAGCGGTGACATGAGTTCAAGCAGGGCTCACGGAGAAGAAACCCCGCCAAGCAAAGAGTTACGGAAAAGTCAGGTAAAAGTTAATAAAAACAAAAAAAAGGTTTTCTTAACAAACCAGCTTCTACAGAGCCACTGATTTTTACATTTCTCTTTTTGGGAAGATCAAAGTTTCCGACCCAATTTACCAGATGTCACTAGAGAACTCAACGCGTGAGAATCTTCAGACATGTTCTACACTTCATGGAGATGCCTTTAATTCTGCCATCAGTAGGATGCACCCATCGGCGCTTGCACAAGTGAAGCAAGCCTTAAAGCTACCATGATTAAGTGTTTTTGCCTCTTCATTGTTTGTTTCCTTATCACTTAAAGACCAGCTGTATTCAAGTGAGTTTCTGATTCCTTGTTATTCTCCCTTCTCTGCGTCTTTCATTAAAAAACCTCCATTGTGTCTGCCTCGTCTATATTCATCAGCACATACATTGAGAGACATGGTTACAACTGTTGTAAGTAATTTTTGACCATATAAGTATAGACACACGAATCATTATTTAGATATGTATTTAGGTACGAAATACTCGTTTGGCTACTAATTCATATGCAGTACGCATGTATGCACATAAAATTAGATATCATCTTTCAATGTTTATGTGGAGAATTACCGTATTGAGTAATGTAGTGGCATGTGTATATTTGATGCATCTTTACCATTTGATCTGACTCGCCACTTCATATCTGTTCAGGTGAGTGAGCTTTTCTTCCCTTTACGGTTACGGATTTGATGGGTGTGTTACATAGGCGCGCCTGTTGCATTATCCTCTGCCACCTTGGCGGTTTGAGGAACTATGTACATATCTTTGATGAGGTGCGCCTCTTTTAGCTGCCCATGCGTTTTTTGCCCTAGAGGACAAAAGGAGGCGCTATGGTTGAGTTTAATATGTCACAAATTCACAATTCATTCTTCAACAACCTTTTTGTCCCCATTTTACCAAAAAAAAAACAAAACAAAACAAATGTGAGGAGTCAAAATAGGGAGATCTTTAGGATGTATTTCGGGTCTGTCTTGTCCCAAGAGCTCTAACAACAATGATGGGAAAAGGTCGGAATTTTGTTAAATTCTTTACTTTTTACTCTCCTTTCTTTTGTCGTACTTTTCTACATTTTGATTTTTCACTCAGAAGAGACTAAAAATATTCTCTCTTATAAATAGTTTGGATTAATGATTTACTTAAGTACTTTACCGCTTCATATAAAGTTTACACAAAAAAAACTTGAATATTTGTGATGTGATCGTTCACAATGTTAACTCCCAAAACCAGATTTTCATCTCAGTAACTCTTGATTCGACATTTACGCACTGTCGAGTTTTTAGGCCTTGAAGTCTATATGAAAAAGTGTGATCAATGTATCGGAGATGAATAAATCAGAATGTCTCAATTGATCCCTTAATATGGATGCAAGCTCGGCCACAACATAAACTGATGTTTTTTCAAGGAAAGCCAAGCTCCGTGTACTGAGAGAAATTCTTATTAATGATGACTTTCCAAAAATGGGAATAATGTAAAATTAATCACCTATGTGTTCGAACTTCGAAGGCTCTTTACTTCCGGTATTGTTGGATCTCTTTTACAACACCATCGGTCAGCGAGTCAACATCGTGATTCTTCCCGTAGAATTTTACAAAGTTCATCTCGGGACTCATCAAGTACCTTCACTCACAACATGTTTTTATATCAGAACTCCAACCACCAATAAAAGAGATCAGACACTACTCAGCCGAATATACAAGATGAATAGATACATTACATGACTGTAACTATGTAAATCCTGAAATTTGAGTATAGCTACTACTATCTTTTATATTCCTATGTGTATATAAACATGAACAATAGTAAAAACTGCATGTTAACTATGATTTTCCAACAAAAACTATGTAAAGGGATAATAAGTACACATACATGACTATAGAGTGATCAACGAGATAGTCTGAATCTTCCTCTTCCGTCTTCATGTAGTAAACACGGTAAGATCGGGCCACCGATTTTATTTCTTCAGGGCTCCCGGTTAACCCGATCAATTTTGGGTGAAATTCTACAAGAAATATCAGACTATGAATTTTCACTACTAAAACCGAATGAACCTTTCGGAGTGAAAAATATCTACCTTTGACATATTCATGTACTTGCTGAACTGTGTCTCTTTCAGGATCAACAGAGATAAACACTGGCACCACATCTACTCCCGACTTTTCCTCTGTGTAAATGTGATAGAACTTTAGAGAGAAAAACTCCAAATGTGGAATCACTTAAATGAAAAAATGTCGGCATCTCACTTATTTTGTCAATGGCAGCAGCTAACTTAATAAGCTCGTCAGGACAGATATCGGGACAATGAGTAAAGCCAAAGTATAAGATGGTCCATTTGCCCACCAAGTCTTTCTCCGTTACACGTTTTCCATCGTCTCTTATAAGGCTGAAAGGTCCTCCAATGGCTGCTTTTCCAGCAGATGGTCCCTCCTTGACGGCTATAGAATTTTTATTTATATCTAAATCAACAAGAACCCAAGTCAGTATACAAAGAAGAATAGAGATAAGGAATAACCAAGAAGGTTTTGGAATTCACAACAAATCACTGAAAAATGATAGAGCATTTACAAAGTAATTGAAGTGTAATCACTAAAAAGCTAAATAGTTTCAGATATCGTTTTGCTAAGGGGTAAGCCCTGTGATCATGAAGCTACAAACCATGTATTCAATTAGGAGAGTTTCTACATTACATTTCACAACTCCATTAGAAAATGGACTCCACAATGCAAGATATTGAGAGCTCGCTCCTCAGTCTTACTGTTATCTCACAAACCAAACTAAAAAAAAAAATGGGAACTATGTAGCAAAATCACGTAACAGTAGTCTACAGGGTCAAGTTCTGGTTAGATTGTTACGAAAGAATAAAAAAATAAACTCACCATAGATGAGTACCTTCGATATGACGTTTCTTTTCCCTATTATAATAGTAGACCAATCCAGCTCCAGTAGCAAACAGCAAGAAAAAGCTCATCCATGAAACGGGCTGCAATAAAATTAAACCCAATCAAACATCCGACCTAAACAAGTTTTCTCCTAAAACTATTCTGCGATTCGACCGGAGAGACTTGTTAATGGAAACATTTACCGCTCCACGAACGTCTTTTCCAGAAGCACGGTCGTTTTTCTGATCTGAACCACCACCAGAACTCTCTGATCCTCCAGATTTCTCATTTTTATCGGAATATTTTGTCTCCGATTTACCGGAGTCAGGTTTAGAGCTAGTATCAGAAGCACAAGTACTCAGCAAACATCTCTGATCGATCTTCAATCGCTCGATTCCACAGTTAAGTGGGAAAAACTACAAAATAAAAATAGAAATTATAGAGCTAAAATCAAACACAATTAGGAAACGAATTCAAATGAGAAAAAGAAAATGCCAAACCGATCGAGGAAGAGAGAAATCTCCATGACGAAGCGTGTCGGAGATGCACACCGGAGATGGAGACGATGCCGATAGTAGATCGCTCGAGACGCGAATCCGACGGCAAAGTTGAACGGGACGAAGACGGCTTGCAGTTCTACGTAGAGCAGACGCCATTGACGACCGATTTTTTCTCTCGACTTCACAAATTCGCTGCTTACCTGAGCTGAGGTTTTAACATTCTATAAACCTTCTGATGAAACGACACCGTTGACACCAAAACGACAAGGCTTGCGCACGCCTTGTATACAAACACCAAACCATTCAGTTTAAAGGCCCGTTTTGGACACCAAACCATTAGACACTAACATGTAAAGCCCAATAAGCCGGTTTCGATCAAATGTTTCGGATATTTATGCTTTTCACCCTCAGTTTTAACATTATCACCAAGTTCTATCTCTTGAAATGAACCCAATTTTGACTCAAAAGTCACCACGGATTTGTGACTGACAATGCATTAACCAAACAACACAAGAGTTTGCCTTAACAACTTCCACAGGAGAACAAAATAAGACCGATCCTCAGAACAGAGATGGCCCGAGTGGAATTTATAAAAACCCCGAACCGCTATTCACATCATTCGATAGAAAAACAAGAGGAAAGAAGACCAGCAACAAAACGAATCTTTTGACCATTAAGAGAGAAAGAGGCTGGACTAGCATGCAAATAGATGCTTCAAATTATGACGAGACCATGAGTCTTGCGATCATTCCTTGAGTCCAGCGTGCAGTGACCTTGACCTCTTCATCCTCTGATTGGAGACACTCATTGAGGAACTCACCAAAGAAGCTGAAGTTGTTGAACAACTGCTTCGTGTTCTCTCCTACAACATCTGCAAGATCACCCATTGCTGCAACCGCAGCTTTTGTCACGCTCTCATCCCTGCTCCCAAAAAAAAAAAAAACGCAAGTAATAAGTTTAAACTGAATATTGAAACCCGAAGACATATATAAACTGATTGTATTATTGAAAACATACGGTACAGACCTCAGGGAATCTTTGGATACTAGTTCAACAAACTGCAAGAGATGTTGAGCGTTGGGAATCATGAGCTCGGCTTTTGTGTCCTTGAACCCTTGTAGTATCCCAGAGTATGCCTCAAAGATGCTTCTCCGGAGTTGGTTCGCATAATCCATAAGCTCCTCGTCAAGGGTGTCCATCCGAGCACACACTTGCGCAGCCCCTTGCATTATCTGAACGGCTGGAGCTACATACCTTTCAAAATGTGCACCAATCGCCAGAGCAATGTCTCCAAAGCATGAGAATATTGGAGGCTTCACCAATCTGTGGAGTGCATCACTCTGAAGGTTTTGGATAAGGAGAGTCATGATCTGATCGCAAAAAGGTAGGATTTTTTCATCCAGGGCACGACAAATGTCACCAATCACTCCTACGGTGATTGAGCAGACTTGGTATTCTTCGAAATTCTNAAATTCTGCAGACCCATCTGAAGATATTTGAAGAGATCAGGCATGTATTTCACAAACTCAGCTCCAGTCGCATAGGCAAGAGCACCGATTGCAAGCATGGCTTCTTCGTGGACACTTGAACTATGGCATCCAAACACTCTTAGGAACAGCCTCATGATGTCATCTGCGTTCTGCATGATGATGGGTTTCGTCTCCTCCGTGCCACTCAGCTTCTGGATTATGACTTGGA
>OVAQ01000363.1:0-35524 GCA_900406345.1 Erysimum cheiri | reverse complement strand
TAAATTTCTGGCCTTGAGGAGTAATAGAGATTTTCACCCAAAAATATGAGAGAGGGTGTGTTAACTTACAACCGGTTTTAAAGAATTTTTTAAATCTCTATCTCTCTGGTTTTGAAGGATTTTTTAAATCTCTATCTCTCTCTCTTTTTCGTTACATTTTAATAATAAAAAAATCTCTTGCACCCACACTACCATTTTTTTCATTGCTTATGCTCAGATAGTAGTGTTCGACAGTAGGAGAAGCAAGTGGTAATACCATCTGGCCACTTAACACATGTCATTTTCTTATTGGATACTAGAAAGCTTTACTCCATGAGTGCTCAATTTTGGGAAAACGACAAGACAGAGAAAAGTTTTTTTATATAAAAAAGAACTACTCTTTTCTTCCACCACTAACAAGAATACAAGATGATGACGACCCCGACAATACGGAGAATTTATCATTACCATTAGAATATAACAAAAATGTAATATAGTAATGTTTAACATTCTACTAAAAAGAGTTTGGTATTTTCTTAAGACCTTTATAAAAATCTATGTGAATAAAGTAAAGAAAGTCAAGACAAAAAGCCCACTTAACAATAAAGAAAGCCCACTTAAAGTTTCTGGAAGGTAAACAAGAACAAGGGCAAAAAGGAAAATAATGGATAAAGGAAGGTCCTTTTATATTAATAAAATAAAAAAAAAACAAAGAGAGCATAAAGTGAGAGTCTTTTTGTCATATCCTTTCTCGTCTGTGTCTCTTCGTCCTCATTAGCTTAAGCATCATCATCATTCTCACCTAAAAATATTCCCATGGAAACTTGTTCTTCGAGCTCTCTCTAAACTCGCTATCTTTAAACTCAACCCAACTCCACTGAGTCTTTTAACTTAAACTCGTTTCCATGGCTAATAACAACCCACATGATATTAACATCTCCGAGTCCGATCCATCTCCTACCGACGATTTCTTCGAGCAGATCCTCGGGATTTCGAACTTCTCCGCTTCTTCAGGTTCTGGTCTTTCTGGAATTGGCGGAGGATTAAGCGGCGTCGGTCCACCTCCGATGATGCTTCAGCTTGGTTCAGGAGACGAAGGGAATCATCATCATATGGGTGCCATTGGAGGAGCTGGACCTGTAGGGTTCCATAATCATATGTTTCCGTTGGGATTAAGCCTCGATCAAGGGAAAGGACATGGCTTTCTTAAACCTGAAGGTCTTCATGGAACTGGGAAACGTTTCCAAGATGATCTTGTTGATAATCGATGTTCCTCTGTCAAACCTGTGAGTTTCTCTTCAAATCTTCTGTGTTTTCTTCTTTCTGTGTGTGGTTTTCGATGACAAGAAAAGAGTGGATTTTTTAGGGTTTTGAAAAGGTGACGTTTTTGAGAAAAGAAAGGTTGAATTTTGCCAAGGGATTAGGTCTAAATTCAAATAGTTATGGCGATTGTTTGGCTCAGATTTGACTGATCTTAGTTTGTTTTAGAAGAAACCCAAGTTGAAGATTTGATGTTTCTAAAATTAACTTTGCAAGCAACTTTTCTCTTTAGTTTCTTTTCTCTTGTGGGTAATTTCTTCGAAGCTCAAGTGATATTTGTTGCTTTAACTGCTCTAATGGAGACGGTTTTTATGCTCTTTTTAAAATGTTATTGCTTCCTTGTTTTGTGTATTGTTGAAAGGTTTTCCATGGGCAGCCAATGTCACAGCCAGCTCCACCAATGCCGCATCAACAATCTACAATTCGACCGAGGGTTAGGGCTAGGCGAGGTCAGGCCACTGATCCACATAGCATTGCTGAGCGGGTAAAATGTTTGATTATCTTCTCATCTCTTTTGCAGTTTCCATGTGATGATGTTCACATCTAATGTTTAGTCAAAGCCTCAATTGTAGCTTTAGTTCAGAAAGTTCTGTTAAATCTTGCTTACGGAGACCTAACCTGAATGTATTTGCTTTTGCAACAGCTGCGTAGGGAAAGAATAGCAGAACGGATCAGGGCGTTGCAGGAACTTGTACCTACTGTTAACAAGGTCGGTATCTTTTGTTTGGAGCTTCAGCGTTATAAAGTTTTTAAGGTTCCATTCTCATGTCGCAGAGAGAGCTTCAAAGCTAGTTAGAAAATTAGAGTTCTCAGTGAGTGAAAAGCTTTGTAATTGCCATATAGAAACTCCTGGTATTCACACCTGTTTCTTTTGCTTGCCTTTTGCAGACGGATAGGGCTGCTATGATCGATGAGATTGTCGATTATGTAAAGTTTCTCCGGCTCCAAGTTAAGGTAAAAACCCAGTCCTTTTTCAGTTTCAATTCTCTGGTTTTTGAAAGTGCTATCTTCTAAAGTTTGTAGAGAGATTATTAAAATACCAGAAGGATTTGGTGGTATAAATCACCTACTCTCTTCAACCAAAATTCCAATCTGAATAAAAGATTATAATAGTTTAATCTGGTAATAAAGAGTAATCAAAGAGCACATGATTGTGTGTAATTTGGCATTAATCTCTTTCATTTTTTGCGTGCTCCCTTCCATGGAGAATCATCACAATAGAGGACTGTGGTAATAATGCTAATGAGAAACATTGAAGAATATTATGCAATGATGGGCTTTGATATTACTTTTATTCATAAGCTTTATCTCTGGTCAACGATGGCAGGTCTTGAGCATGAGTCGTCTTGGTGGAGCCGGTGCTGTCGCACCACTAGTCACTGAAATGCCATTGTCTTCATCAATTGAGGTTAAGACTAAAGAGAGAGAAGCAAAGAAGAAAACTTTGGTAATCGGTTTGAATCACTGACTTGTGGTTTAAAAACTTTTCTTCAGGATGAGTCGCAAGCCGTGTGGGAGAAATGGTCAAACGATGGGACAGAGCGGCAAGTGGCTAAGCTGATGGAAGAAAACGTTGGAGCAGCTATGCAGCTTTTGCAATCAAAGGCTCTTTGCATAATGCCGATCTCATTGGCAATGGCGATTTACCATTCTCAGCCACCAGACACATCTTCTTCAATCGTCAAACCAGAGATGAATCCTCCACCGTAGATTTAATTTTGTGGACAGCATCCAACGGTCCTCAGCTCAAGATTGACATTTTGTTCCTTTTCCCACTACTAGACTTTTGTGACTGATGAAAGGTAAGTAAAACGACATTGGAAGTGGAGGATTTGTGCAGTAAGAAGTAAAAATGGGATTTGTCAAAAGAAGAAAAAGGCTCTCACTTGCTTGCTTGGCTAAAATTTTATCATTTTCTGAAAGTAACTCTTTTTTGTTTAAAGACTTTAGTGGGAGTTTGAGGAGGAAGGGCTTTCACTTTCAGGGTAGTAAATGTAGCTCTAGTAATAGTAGTAATGAAAGGTGTGGGATCGTGTTGAATTATGTAAAAAAGGAAAGACAAAATGTTAGTATTATTGTATGCTTTTTTCCTCGTTTTTATTTTTGTGCACTGATTTGGATAGATCATTTAATTGTTCAAAATGATATAGCTGGGAGCTTGACTGGTCAATTAAAGATTAGAATCGATTGAGTCCTTCCAATCAAATCCTTATCATATCGATTTACTTAATTGAAGTACAAAACAGAACACAATGTATGAACAAGATCCGTGTGTATGCATAAACATTGGAAATAGTTTACACAGTTTCATGCAAACAAAATTGCTTATTGAAATATTTCCAATGGAAGAAAAAGAGTGTCTTTAGTTACCCATCTTGCTCTGTTTCATGCAATAGCCCCCAGGAAATCAGACTCAAAAGTTAATAGATCTGATTAGTAAATCAGCGTTCGTCTTCGACTTTATTATCAGCTCTGCGTTGGGTCGGTCGTTATAATCAACCTGTCATCCAAAGTTGAAAAACAAAAGTAGCTACCTTGAACAAACCATTGAAATTATATAACTGAATATTAAGCAGAGTGGAACCAGAGCTTTTACCCGCCATTTAGCAACATCTGGTGATTTACCTGTAATACGCAAAGCAAATACATATAAAACAAAAGAGGGATTCTCTAAAGTCACTACGAGTCGTTAAGAAATGAAAAGAAGAACTTGTACATACCGGTTGAGATATGCCGGCTTTCAACACGCTGCATTGCTGTCTCGAGATTGACATCGATGAACCTTGAAATGAAGATGGAAGACATTAGTTTGGTAAAAAATGAAATAAAAAACCACTGAGTGAGGGAGAAAAGAAAAAGCACTTTTATTTAGTTTTACCACTTTTCATCAAACATATCCGAGATGTCTTTCCAAGATCCTTCTTCTAACAGCACATAGTTTCCTTCTACAATTACCACTTTATGCCTGTAAAAGAGGACACAAGGTCACCGATTGTCTAGGGAAGAGGCAAACAAAACCTTGTGTCCTCTTTTTAGAGGAACAAAACCATTTCATGACACCAGATTCTGGTTTGACCCATTTAAGAAGCTAAGTACTGACTAACTTACTGGAGGCTAACAAAGATATCATCTTCAACTGGATCCCCAACTCCATGATCAAATGATGGCACATAAACTGAGCCCTGGACAGCTTGAAAACTAATCAGAGTCTAATGTAAGTGTCGTAACTCCAAGACTCTAAGGTCAAAACAAATCTTGTAACTATCTCTTTACCTCGTTTCTCAGCTTCTTTAAACAGTTAAGTAGTAGTGCAGGATCAAAAGTCCACGGAGCTGACAATGGATAGAAGGGTCAAACCAATTTTAAACAGTTTGAAATATTTACTTGAAAGATATCTCTAACAGATCTCACCTCCTCTTCTCGCATGGGCTTCTTTGGGATCCTGGAGTGAAAAGACAAGTCTTCTTAAAAAACAAAGAGCAAGAGAGAGAAAGAGAGAAATATAACTCAGCAAAATAATATGAGCACAACCTCCATAGCATCGAGTTGCGAACGATACAAATGGAACCCATCCATGGGAAGTACAATAGCAACATCCGGCGGCTTAACCTCAGCATCAAAAGAAGAAGCTTTCTGAGGCCATAGCTTATTTACACGACGTACTACTTCACTTGCTACTGTGCTTTTCCCGGCACCAGGAGGACCAGCCAAACCGACCAAACGTCTACAAGAGTCAGCACACAGTTCACAGGAGTTATCTAAATGCTCGGGCGCAGCTAACAGAACAGTTGGAACAACAATTCTAGAGTGTTTCTAACAGTAGAAGACTTACTTAAGATTGGGGCTAAACATTGCTGCTGCTGTAGGGACAAGACGTTCCGCCAACTTATCATATATCTCATCCATACGACTTCCAAGGAGAAAAAAGTGTGTCTCAATACTTTGTTAGAAGCAATGAGCAGAGAAGTGAACAAACACACATATGCAGTTAACAGAACACAATAGACACAATCATCCACTTCTTGATTCTTGATGATAGAGAAGAAGAATTAAATTAAAACATTTCATGGTTTAAAAAAAAAGGCCTCTTAAACTTGTTTCAGTAACTTTGCTCAGACAAAATCAGTCTGGATCGATAAAAGACTAATGTAGAATCCTCCCAGCATCTTATATAAGTTAGTGTCTAGAAACCAGCTGATCTAGGGCTTTACCTTCCATCAACAACAGTGACATCTCTCTTCTGACTGCAGGAAATCTGCAAGAATCGGTTAATTCCAGTTTGACACAGAAGGATAAGTAAAACCCAAGAGAGTCACTATGAATCTAATAAGAAAATTGTATACTTTAGAAAACCCACCAAATAACGAGGAGGGGTCTTTCTATTTCGTATGCTCAATTGAACAGGAACAAAAACTTTAAATCCTCTGAAACCAGATGATTCTGCAATATGAATCGAGAAAACAAATAAAAGTAAGGGGAGATTAATACAGGGAGTGGGCTCTTAATCGACATCATATAATGAAAAATTGAAGATTGTGAAACGGAGAAGAAACCTGGAACAGAGGAACATGAATTACAGTATCTGGCTACGGTGGAGAAGGAAGAAACCTCCATTGATGAACAGATCACACAAGAAAAAGACTGAAATTATCAGTCAATAAGGAAATCTGGGAGCAAGAAATATGAAATCACAAAAGTTTCAAATCAAAAGTCCGGTTTTTTAAATGTTTTTGGATTCCTCAGCAAATCGAGCGAAGCGGAGCTTTGTTCTCAAGGACGAGTGAGTTGAGTAATGGAAACAATGGCATTGCCTCGCCGGACAAAATAAAATTACTACAGTAGTATTTAATTTAAATAGCCACGTGGCATGCTTCTATGCTTCAAATCTCCGTTGACCACCGCTTCAGGGCGTTGAACTCCACCTCCCGCCATGATACCAAAAGCCCAATGGGCCAGGATCTGGCAATTCGATTGGTTTTATCGCATTATTATTCATGCATCCTTCGATGTGCTTGAGATGTCAAATCATTTGCTTCTTTTTTCATAAATTCTCTGGTTCTCGTGTAGTAAAAAAATCAAATGTGTAAGAAAATTTAATCTACAAAACTGCATTTTTTGTTGTAATGTTTGTCTTGCAATTTTTAGTAATATTTTTGTCCTGCTAAAGAATTTTCATCATGGTATAATGACTGATTCATATAAGAATCGTGTTACAAAACACACAATTCATGTGTTCGATTAAATTTATTGATTACGATAGAGGTTTTTATCCTTAAAGCTCATTTACCCCCAAAAAAACATAATCGGCTAATTATATCAACACTTATGTCATTATGTGTGACCTCATGTAAATAAGCGGCCCTTCGGATTTCCATGGAGCCAATTTACTTTATATACCACAAGGATCGGATCTTGAAATATATACGAATGAACTAGCTAGGGAGAAAAGAAAGATTATTATTCATCCATGCAAAAGCATCGAATACAAATGTGATTAAATGGTGTAAACTCATTTATGTGAGAGTGATACGTGGCCTATCCTGTTTTTGCCTTATTGGAATATTAAACAGCTTACAAGTGCTTTTTCATTTTCTTCGCATATACGCATAATTTCTTTGGATATTATTTGATACATTATTTTAAAATTCATGAGAAAAATAAAAATAGAAATCAAAATTTCCGAAATTTAAAAGCAAGTTGGGTCCATTTGTAATCTCTTCTTCATATGGAATATGTTCTCGGTAGTATGGATCGAACGAGACCTTCTTCTACCGACGACACGTTCCTCACTATATCTGGTTTGCATTTTCTCACGTTTCCAATTTTATTGAATTTCATTCATTGATGCTTCTCTATAACAATCCTTTGTTCTGTTGCGTCATGAAAAAAATTGTACATTCATATTCCTAGACCTCTGTGCTCTGTTTATGTTTAATGCTATTTAACTTTAAACTAGAAAAATAATAGTAGTAATTAATAATATGATGTCGTCGGTAATATACGTTTTCTATCTTTGTATCATCAAGCCAGTGACAGTCTATTTGCTAGGCTTTAATATTTTTGGTTTTCTAATATCGTCCCTTGTTGAGAAAAAAAAAAACCGTCTCTCAACAAACCAAGAATTGATGAGTACGTAACCACACTCAAGTTATTATATCATTTCGTAAGTCTCCTAATAAGTATAATTTCTAGATTCGAAGTCCTAAGTCCTCGTACGTTGGATGATCGTGCGAAATAAATTCTAAAAACTTTGAAGTACGTATATGAAGTTTTTTTTTTTTTTTTTTTTGTTAAAAAGTACGTATATGAAGTTATGAACCAAACCATTTTTAGGGCAAAGTACAGATATGAAGTAATGAACCAAACCATTTTCAGGGCAAAGTTCATATGGAGATATACATGTGAAAGATAGAATCATTAAAATACATCAACTTGAAGCTATGTACATATGCATAATTTTCCTTTTGTAATACTCAAAAGAGTATATATTGTGATTGATATGTAACATAGTGGAACGATGAAGTTGTGAATTAGTTAATTATGTAGAACTGAATAAAACATGTGGAATGAATTCAGAGTTGACTACTATGTATATAAAATTAAAAAATGCGATAAATAACACGAACGAACGTCCTTAATAATTAGGGCCTAAATTTTAAAAATCTCATCGAAAACGTCAAGATCACTAAATTATGTGATATACAAGTATCTCTATCCTTAGCCCCAAAAAAAATAAAAAACAAGTATCTCTATCCTAATTCTACCGTTGTAGTTTCGTTGGTATATTAGAGCACATTTTGAGGGAAAGATCAAAATTCAAGATCACGGTTTTGAGTACTAAATTAATCAAATATTAGGTTACCATTCTCGGTTAAGTCGATAATTTCATGCTAATAGGCATATATGAACACATATGTACTTATAAGATCATTAACCATATCATTATAGAATGCGATTGTTCAGAGGGTATATAGATTGGTTCTCTTTTCTTGTCTGTCGAATAATCCGAACGTACAGAGGGAGCATCTTCTCCAAATTGTACGGCATTAACGACAGTGGCTCTTTCGTGGTATATATTGCCATTATAATTCCATTTCATCTATATACTGAGTTTTAAAAAAAATAAAAATAATTATATATATAAATTTCTTGAAAATCGAAAACGAGATAGAATCTTTGTTGATTGTGGTTCTCTTTCTGATAGGCTCTCCAATGTTCTTCAACTTTTATCTTTTTTTTTTTTTTGGTCGGGTCTTCAACTTTTATCTCGTTCTGTCATTTCATTAATCTATTTTGCAAAATAGTCCCAGAAAAATCGAAAGAGCAAATTATGAAAAAATTTCCTATAAACCCCCAATATTTTCTTCAATATGCTTATTAATCCGTAGAATTTTTTATTGAATTTAGGGTTTGGATAAACAGAAATCGAACCGAAAAATAAGTTTAGAACTTTTAGTAAAGGAAATCATACCACAAATAGAAAATAAAAACAAAACTAACGAATATATAAACTTGAATGTTTTTCAGTATATATTTGTTAGAAAACCAAGAATCTCCAAAAAAAAAAAAAAAAAAAAACCCAATGCATAAAAGGGAGTTAGATTCAGCTTCAAAATTGCTTGTTAGTAAAAAAATATATATATATGAACAAATTGTTACTTGGATTGATTTGAATCTCGTATAGATACGTTGGGCTTAGAGATATGAACTATGAAGGTTAGATTAGGTACCAATCTGAACAAAATCAAAAGTATAAAGCATTAACTGAAATCAGTATAGGGTTTAACATGCAAATCATATAAAATAAGAGGGGATGTCAATAATTTTTCGTAAACAAAATTCCTCTATAAATACCAATGATTTTCCTTGAACCAGACTCAAACCAAATCTACCCATTACTACACCAATACACAGAGAGTTACCTAATAGGCTAATACTCACACACACATTCAGACAATACCAATAACCAATGGAGAAGATATCAAATTTGTTAGAAAACAAACCAGTGGTGATATTTAGCAAGACCTCGTGCTGTATGAGTCACACTATCAAGTCGCTTATATCTGGATACGGTGCGAATCCAACGGTGTACGAGCTAGATGAAATGTCTAATGGACCAGAAGTCGAACGAGCACTGGTCGAGCTTGGGTGCAAACCGACTGTGCCAGCTGTTTTTATAGGACAACAGCTCGTAGGTGGTGCAAATCAGCTTATGTCTCTTCAAGTCAGGAACCAATTAGGTTCGTTGCTCCGAAGAGCTGGAGCCATATGGATTTAAGGCTTTTCATCCCAAACGCGTAATGTTTCTATTTCGATATACATATATAGATAGATATATATATCTTTTAGCTATAGAGTTGTTGAAATATGTATATGCTTTAAACACTGTGAGATGAGAAGTGTTTGAAGCATATACACTAATATATATATATATATGTGTAAGTAGAGGAAGAAGAAGCAGAAGGAGAAAAGGAAATTTGATATATACAATTTCGCTTTTGTGTTTTGAATGCAATCGCAATAGTTTATGAATAAAATCGTATTTGCATAATATGTATTTACCCGAGGACGTTATAAAATGATATCAGTTTTTGTTTATTTCTTATGATTATGCCTTATGTTTTTGTGCTTATTATAAACTATATGTGCAAGGGGTTTATATTAATTGTATCATGTGTTTATTGACTTATTTGGTTGATGAATAAATATTTTAATAAAAACGTTAATTAGCACTAAAAGTATTGAAGAAATAAAAACAAAATATTCAAGAAAACAAGAAGTTGTGTTTTATAACATGTTATAGAGATTAGTAAATATATACTGTATAGAGTATCTCAAGATTCAAGTCGTACAACATCAGTAGAAAATGTGATAATAGTGGTTGATCATGGACTGGTAGAAGCATACTGAGTCTTCTTCATCTTTTGCGTTTTCGTCTTAACAAGAAAATATGGTTTTCTATAGGGTTTTGTTTTAGTCTGGGTTAAGAGATAAATTAGTTTCAATTTTGTGAATTGATTTTTTTTCTTTCTAAAAAGGTTTATGCTTGTGTAATCTTATCGAAATTTAGTGCAATAATTTATCTAGTTGCTGCAAATTCTGATATATATATTGAGAATTCTGAAACAAATTAAAGCTTCAAAATAAAGAGAAGACGAAACTACTTCATATTTCACTTAGTTTTATTAATCTCGACATCTTCCTAGTATATTTATGGCCTAGGCTAACCAAAATATTAATGTAAGGTGAAAAGCTGAAACCATATGGCTAACAAAAATAAAAATGTAAGAAGTACAGTACACAGTATCCTATTAAAGCATCAGATGATCAGAGTATGCTCTTGTAACATGCACATTCTTTATACAAATCTGAAATCTTTAGCAAAGACCGAAAAAACACCATCGCTCACATTTCACAAACACAACTATATAAAGCTATACAAACACACGCGATCACAAATCAAACTCCCCCAAAATAAAAATAAAAATCATTCACTATACAAAGTGAATAAAAAAGATGAAGATTCTATTCTTTCTTTAAAAATCAAGAAACAGAGTGTCGTCTTTTTCTCTGAAACAAGAAACGGCTCTCAGAACTTGCCTTACCGCTCAAGGAGGGTTTAAGACTAGTGAAACTGAAAAGAGAATTGAGTTTGCTTATCTTTTTAGCAAATGACTTGAAAAGCTTAGTCCCTGGATTAGATTTCACGAGTTCTTGTTTGATCGAGATGTGATCTTTCTCAAGATCCGTTAATCTCATCCTCATCCTCGCAACCTCAAGCTTTAGCTCTCTGTTTTCTCTCCTCACCGACGCATAATTATCTCTCGGAGATATGGCTCCACTTCCTTGTGATCGAAGCAAAACAAACAAACAAAAAGTGTTTCAGACAACATGAGTATGGTGTTGCTCTAGAAGATGTTACATAGGTTTGCTTTAAAGAGTTCCAATTTTAATGCAGATTTTAAAGAGTTCCGAAAGAAAGATTTTGGTTTCCAGAGATTTATAAAAACAGTTTGGATACATAATACGTAGGGGTAGAATAGTCAATTACCTGCTCCACTTCCTGACCGTTGAGGAAACTGATGACAGTTAGCGCTGAATAAAAACTGAGTAGGACCAATGCTACTGCTCATTGCGTTTCTGAGTCTGATCTGCTCAAAGTACAACACTTGTACTGCCATTTGCACAGGTAATCTCTCGTTTTGAGCTGCGTGGCTACAAGCTTCTTGTGATAGTTTCTGTGAATCTATCGTCTTACATAGACGATAACGCTCTGAATCCTTTATATTCGGATGAACCTGTCAAAAAGAAAAACCTTATATATATGAGTTTTCACCATTTCAAAGAATGATCAGAGGTTAAAAATGAAACAAAGAGCGATGTTTTTTTTTTTTTACTTTGAGGTAAATGTCAACGGCTCGATAGAGTCCATCACTGATGATACGAGCATGATCTGGTAAGAGTTCTGCTAAAGCTATGAACTTTGAGGTTGTAAGATTTGGATCCATAGCTATCTCTGCTAGATAGTTATCCATTAGCTTCGATACTTTCAAGATCGAACTCTGTTTTGGAGACCCGGGACTGTCGAAATCGTAGATCATCTCTGTTTCGTCTCTAAATTGACGATGATGATGTTCTTCTTCTTCGTCGTCTTCATCGAGATTCAAGAAAATAGAGAAGATTCTCAAGATGGAATCGATGTCGTACATTGTGTTGTTGGTTCCGTTGAGATTTATCGGAATCAAGACGTCTTCGAGGATTGCTTGGTCTAATTGCAGACCGATTCTTCGTTCTAGATCCGATCTGCAGGATCCTGACGAAGCAGATGATGATGTTGCGATCACCATTTTGAGAAGACTTGAAAGGAACGCCATTGGAACAGAGCTTCTTCTTCCTTGTGTTGGAAGTAACCTCACGATCGTTTCAACAATCAATCGCTGTTTCTTCTTCAATTCCAGATCAAGAACCCTTTCTTTCTCCTGTTTCGGATCGCGAACGATTAGACCTTGAAGCGACTTATTCGTGTAACTTATCAGAATCTTGCTGATCACGTCTTGTCTTAACCCTTTAGACTTAACTGCAGAGACAACTCTCTGGAAGAAATCAAGATTTAGAACAGCTAGTGACTTCCCCCACCAGTCTAATGGAGTTTCTGGTTCAATATTTGTACCCGAAAACGAATAATCGAGCTTTAAAAGACCCGAGGTTAGCTGTTCTTTGCAGGCATTGTTGGCGATGGCAATGATTAACCGATTCACCAAGTTGAGATCTTCAGAGACTGGGACTAGGGTTTCGCAATGATGTAGAACGATGATGGAATTCGAAATACTTGGGAAGATTGTTTCTTTCAGGAAATGTTCTGTTTTGGTAGCGAGATTCTCCTCTGAGAAATCCTCTGTCATCTCTAGATAATGAGATGCACAACGGAGCTTAGCTATGTTAAGAAGGTTGATTTCGATGTTGATTCCATAGCAGAACTTAGCTGCGAGCTCAAAAGCTTCGGATCCTCCAGGAACATTCGAGAGACAAATATTCGAAGTTTTTGAATCTGTTAGAAGCTTCCGGATTTTCCCACTCCGAGACACAAGAGGAAACTGAGAAATCAAAAGAACAAGTAACAGTTGAAAACTTCGATACAACTCAAGAACAGAGGATACTCTGTTTTAAGGTTCTTGTGTTTGCTTTTACCTTATGAAGACAGAAACTCGAAGATCCAACTTGAACTGTAAGATCACTAGAGACGTCAGTTATCGGCCTGCAAAAAACAGATAAAACCCCATTAAGGTTCCGAGATTTTTCAATAAGCAAAAGGATTTCTGAATTACGAATCAAAAGATCTGTGTGGACTTGAATTTGGTGATCATATAAGAACTGCTTCTGTATTCCATGACTCCAACGCTAAGATTCTAGGATACTGAAACAGTGAATTTATCGTCAAAAATAGTGTATTCTTTTCCTGGTTTTGAAGACATTTTTAGATTCACAAGGGACATTTAAAAGGTTATGTCTACATCAAACTTTTCAAATGAAGACAGAACCAGATGAAGTGTTAATGTACGGATATGTTCCACATGGATACAAAATAAGAACGAGAAATTATTGGTTTCAATGAACAGTAAGACTTTAGCAATAAATGACTTGTGGCTACAGATTCACATCACATACAAGAATGCTAAGTTTCCATCAGAAAGAACAAATCTTTTATTCGTTTAAATTTCATCAGAAAGAACAAATCTTTTATTCGTTTAAATTTCATCAGAAAGAACAAATCTTTTATTCGTTTTCTGACAGTTTTATCATCGAATCTGCGTTGAAAAACAAAGATGTGAATGCAGAAAAAACAAGAACCATTTTTACTACATAGGTTTTCTTTTTTTTTTGTAGCAATAATTACAAAACAGGTTTTGAAAGAGAGTGTATATATATTACCATTCAGAGGCGGCATGTCTGATGCTTGAATTCAGACGAAACCCTCTCTTTCCTGTGAACGTTGGCTTCAATTCTCCGATTGTAACAAGTCCCATCTCTATGCTCTCTCTCTCCTCACAGAAGAAAAAGAAGAAGAGCTCTTGCGGTTGTAATTGCAGTGAATGTACGTAGTTAATGATGCAAAAAGGTAGAGAAAAGGGTTTTGATTAATTAGGTTAATTTATCTACTAATTACGTGTAAAGCTGAGATCATTATTAAGTATCATAGGTAACATTAAGTTAGTGAATATCACAATGCATGTATATACATTTATTGCTAGTGTCCTTTGAGGGCATTGCCATCCATTATTATGAGCTAAGGTTTCAATTTTCTCTCATGTTGATCCTATGGTAATGATGACTTCTAGTTTCATGATTATGTCCACTCTTGTATGCCCAAGTCCGTTCAATTAACAAAAATTTCATTAATTAAATTTTTGTTTACTAATTTTCAATGAATGCTAAATCATATAAAAAGTAAATAAAGATAAATATAAGGAATATATTGGCCGTAATAAATAAAAGAAATATAAGGAATATATCTGCGTCATGTGAATAATTTGGTGAGACCAAGCTTTAAGATGACTCCATGCTTTAATTTTGAAGAAAATGTATTGTTTTGTGTGGTCCAAACAAAATTAGAGCCTCTCCTTGCTTTGGTTAGCAAAAATAAAATAAAGAAATAGAAAGCTGTAGTGATTCCTAGTGATTACACCGAATGAGATTTAGGAGTATTATTTAGCTTTAAGGCTGTTTACGTAATGATGTTAGGCTGATCCAAATTCTCTCGAGCCCCTCGAAACCTATTATAGTTTTATATTTTACCGGTAATTATGATAAATTAACAGTTTATCATGGATAGAGATTCACATGAGAAGCTTTTTGTGCTCTTGATTGAGTAAGGTTGACCAATAAATTGAAGAAATAGTACTAGTATTTACCAAACAAAGACTCCGTTGAGTAAATAAATAAGGATTTGTTTGGAGTCTTCTTGTTCGTTTGGGTGTCTCATTGTACAAGATAGATCTCTATCAAGATTAGAATAATCTCGACAGGAACTCTATCGCTCAAATCATACATTTATTTTTAGAAGAAAATTTATTTCTTTTTTTTGGCGACAAAGAAATTTAATTTTTATAGAAACAGTGACTTTTTTTTTGTTTTTTTTAAATATAAACAAAGATGATTTATTGTTTGATTTTTGACATAATAATTAGGAAAAATAATTTAAGGGGAAAAAAAATCAGTCATGTTGCCAGTGTCAATCTGATCCTCTTCATCGGGTCGCGTACTGTGAATTTTGTTGAGCGAAAACTTGAAGCTTCTAATGGAGAATTAGGGTTTTTTCCTTTTCTACCTTTGCCTCTTTTGCTTATTTGGGGATTCGATTTGATTCCGTTGCAATGGTGGAGAGACGGAATCCTCTGGTTCTATCATCCACCAGAACCACACTCCGTTCAGTGCTCAGTTCGTTACACGTCTCTCCCGAAAGCGAACGAGTTCTGAATAACGACGGGATTTTGGGCGGATCCGACTTGTTACGACAGAACGTTAGGTTGTCTGCGGGAATTCTCCGGTGCCACAAGGACGGAGAAAATCTCTCCCATCCTAAATTGGAATCTTTAGATGACTCCGCATTAGTTGGACTCTCCACTCAGTTGCTCAAGAGACTATCTATCAACTCCGGTTCTTTCGTAAGTCCTTCTTTATCTTGTTCAGTGACACCGACTGCTTAACATAAATTGGAAAAAACACTGGGAATTTTCCAAGGATTGTTATATGTTGCTTTGTTTACTTGACTCGCTTAGCATTCTTTTTTGTATTCTAACTTTTGATGTTAACATTGCGTATCTATAATGCAAGGTTGTTATCAAGAACACTGAGATAGGCCTTCAACGGATAGCTCAAGTTGTTGTACTTGATCCTCCCAAGACGACGCTGGGAGATGCATCCGTCATTAGAGTACCCATTTCGGACTCTCTTCATACGATGCTTGTCTTTCCCACTTATGATTTGATGACCCAACAGTTATCAGATCAAGAGGTTGCTTACTTGTCACCAATGTTAGCTTTTAATCTTAGCTTGCACATTTCTTGCCTTAAATCCCTCGTCCATCAAGGGAACGAGGTCCTAGAAAAGTATTTTGAAGCTAAGCGTGACGAGGAGTTAATCGGAAAATATGAGGCGGATGGATTGAAGATTGCTTTGGATTTGGAACCTGTGTCCCAAGTTCCAGGCTATGCATCACATCTGAGAGTTTCTTTTGCTAAAATCCCAGAGTGTGGTACCATTCAATCCTTGAAAGTCAATTCATCATTTGAAGCTGAAGAGCGACAAGGGTTGATAGATTCCGCATTACATAAGTACTTTGGAATTGATAGACAGCTGTCAAGAGGCGATGTATTTCGCATTTACGTTGACTGGAATTGTGGTTCAAGCATATGTATTCCATGTAGTCAAAGGTTGTGCCCCGAAAGCCACGACTTTATATATTTCAAGGTAATACTTATTGGTTTATCTTTTTGCCTAAAAAAGGCTCATTTTGGCCAAGACTTACTGAAAATGTAGTTCCCCTGCTTAGGTTATAGCAATGGAACCTTCTAACGAGAGGTTTCTTCGAGTCAATCACTCCCAAACCGCCCTTGTCCTTGGAGGAACCGTCTCTTCTGGCCTTCCACCAGATTTGCTGGTATCTAGATCAAAGTTTCCGATGCCCTTGCAGGAGAACACAGTAAATATTTTGGCATCAGTGCTTTCTCCACCTCTCTGTCCATCAGCACTCGCCTCAAAACTCAGGGTTGCTGTTTTACTGCATGGTCTTCCAGGTACATTTTGCTTCTGTTTCAGCATGAATATTCTTCACTTTTATATCTGTTCTTAAGTGTTAAACTTTATCTGGAGAACAATGTTAAGGAAAAGACTAGGAAGAGACTTGTTTTTGTGTTCCCAATTACGGTGATTTGGGAGAAGCAAAAATTTTTACCTTTGCTTGATGCATATAATTGAATCAGGTGCTAATAGCTTTTTGTATCTAATGCTTGTTTAAGGGTGCGGGAAGAAAACTGTTGTTAACTATGTTGCTAGGAGGCTGGGGCTGCATGTAGTTGAATATAGCTGCCACAATTTATTAGCATCATCTGAGAGGAAAACATCTACTGCGTTGGCCCAGACTTTTGATATGGCACGAAGGTATAACGGCGTGTTTTTTTCTTCTTCTTTCAGATAATCATTATTCGTACTAAGCACAGCTACATGCTCTGTAATCAGTAAATGACTGTATTTTGTGAACTGAAAATTACTATACCTTCATAACATTGATAATTACTGAGCTCTTCTTTCCAGAAACGTATTTTATCAACAGCTTGGTGAATGCCTCGTTTTCATTTTGGTTTCCTTGTCGCAGATATTCACCAACGATACTTCTGCTCCGGCATTTTGATGTTTTAAAAAACCTGGGCTCTCAGGATGGTTCAATGGGTGATCGAGTTGGCGTGTTCTCTGAGATTGCATCGGTTATTAGGGAACTCACTGAGCCAGTTTCTAATGGTGAATACAGTTCCATGGAAGAACGTCTGGATAGCAATTTTGTAAGATTTGCGTTTCTTTCCTTTGTTCTCCATTGCATATTGCCCAGTTTCACTTGATTTACTTTTCAGTTCACCAAATTGTTGTCGCATAATGCATCGTTGTTAAGCTGACAAACAACTCGTAATGGTAGACCTTTTACCTATAAAGCCTCTTCCCTCCCTTGTTAAGCAGATACATGCTTTTTTTTGTCTTTTGCGCTGTAATAGGCAAAAGAAAGAAATTATCTTGATTTCAAGAATCCATCGCCGCATGATGTCTTATCTGTATATCTGCTTATGCAGTCTGTAGATGAAGTTGGGAAGTTTAGGGGACATCAAGTGCTGTTGATAGCATCCGCTGAAAGTACTGAGGGTCTCTCTCCAACAATCAGGCGTTGCTTTAGCCATGAAATACGTATGGGTTCTTTGAATGACGAACAAAGATCTGAGATGCTGTCTCAGTCCCTCCAAGGTGTTTCTCAACTCCTTAATGTATGTGAGTACTATGCTCTATAATTTAAGCATTTGTGTTATGCTATAGACACCAAATCCAGTTATTTTTTTTTTTTTTCAAACTATAGTTAACAACTCCAGGCTTGATGCTTAAATATTTTCACATTGTAGACCAGCTCAGATGATTTTGTGAAAGGATTGGTGGGGCAGACTTCTGGCTTCCTTCCTCGGGACTTGCGTGCTCTTGTAGCTGATGCTGGTGCCAACTTATTCATCAGTCAAGAGTCAGAGACGAAGAATATTAACTCTCTGTCAGATAATCTTAGTGGAGTTGATGTAGACCAGGCAAGCCATTTAGGTAACAGCAGCGAGACATTAACAGCTAAGGAGGACTTTACTAAAGCTTTGGACAGATCAAAGAAGAGAAATGCATCAGCCCTTGGTGCTCCTAAGGTAGCATAACCACAGGTTTTTTTCTGTGGTGTTTTCTCGTTTGCTTTCCTATTTGTGAGACAGCTTTGCATAATTGTTAATGGAGATGCAGATATAAAGGTTTATTTGTATTCTTAGGTTCCAAATGTGAAATGGGATGATGTTGGTGGGCTTGAAGATGTAAAGACATCAATATTGGACACAGTTCAATTACCTCTCCTGCATAAAGATTTATTTTCGTCTGGATTGCGTAAACGTTCTGGTGTGCTTCTCTATGGCCCTCCAGGAACAGGGAAAGTAAGTTAGCCGTTTCTGTTTTATGACTTTTAATGTCTGTTAATAGTCTTTTTTGGCAGTTATATCTGTGGTTTCTTGATTGAAATTTATAGACTTTACTGGCAAAAGCTGTGGCAACAGAGTGCTCCTTAAATTTCCTCAGTGTAAAAGGTCCGGAATTGATCAACATGTATATTGGAGAGTCAGAGAAAAACGTTCGAGATATATTCGAAAAGGTAATTTATTTATCTTCGCCCCTAGAAGAAGCCTATTGAATCTATGGGCCTGATTCTTAAAAGTAATGTTTTTTCTTCAATTGCAGGCAAGGTCAGCCCGGCCTTGTGTGATCTTCTTTGATGAGCTTGATTCTCTTGCTCCAGCTCGAGGTGCTTCCGGTGATTCTGGAGGAGTCATGGATCGAGTGGTCTCTCAGATGCTTGCAGAGATCGACGGACTCAGCGATTCGTCTCAGGATCTGTTTATTATAGGAGCAAGCAACAGACCTGACTTGATTGATCCAGCTCTTTTACGACCTGGCAGATTCGACAAACTTCTATATGTTGGAGTCAACGCTGATGCGTCTTACAGGGAAAGGTTACACATTTAAACAATCAAAAGCATGATTTATTGTCCAGTGACATAAGAAGAAGGTCCCTGATTCTTGTTTTTACAGGGTTCTTAAAGCACTTACTCGGAAATTTAAGTTAAGCGAAGATGTATCTCTTTATTCAGTTGCAAAGAAGTGTCCCTCTACATTCACTGGCGCTGATATGTACGCATTGTGTGCTGATGCTTGGTTTCAGGCAGCTAAGAGAAAGGTGAGAGAGAGAGAGAGAGAGAGAGAGGGGGTTGACAATTTAAGACGCTATAAGTCTCTGACATTCTCTGTAAAAGCTTATTATAATCGCCTTCTATCTGCATGCATACTTGGCAAATGCAGGTCTCAAAATCAGATTCAGGGGAAGATGATCCAGATTCAGTCGTTGTAGAGTATGTGGATTTTATAAAGGTAACAACCTTTTTTGTCCATCTACAGTTACCATTTTCATGGTTGGGTAGGAATGTTAATTTGGTTTGATTTAGTATACCGAATTAGATAACAATACAATCACATTTGATCAAAGTTGTGGTTGTTTCTGCTTTCCTGAGAGATGTCGGGTTTGATATGTTATAATCATTCTCACTTGTCTTTGTAGGCAATGGATCAGCTCTCGCCATCACTCTCCATAAGTGAGCTTAAGAAGTATGAGATGCTTCGAGATCAATTTGAAGGCCGTTCGAGCTAAAAAGCCCTCAATAATGAAACAACCGCATACAATAAATATTTGTTTAAATGCCAAAATACAATAATAGCAAAGATTTGATTGTTATAGCAGCATACTACAAAATTACAAATTACAGAGCTGTCGAATCTTTTTGTTTGTGATATAAGCATAATAAATTGAATCCAATCCTTGAATGATGTCTGTGAATAAAATACAGTTAGTTTTGTAACATAAAAATGAAGATATTTCATAATTTTTCAAGAATGATTTTGTCCAACCTGATTGGGTGGTTAGCGAATAAAAGGAAAATCAATTATATATATAAAATAATAAATTTGTTGGTTACGGTTTTTTTTGCTAGTTAGGGTAGTAAGTAAACATAATTTGATAGTACTATAGTTAAAAAGAAGGTTATTACAGTAAGTGGAAATAAAAAAGACAAAAGACAAAAGCGTGACATCAGTATCACGTGGAGAGGTGGTCCGAAATGAATTAGTAGTACAATTAGAGTTCTCCTTCCTCTCCCCTTTTTTTAGGAAATTTAATTTTGTTGAGTAAATAGTATTTTTGTTTGTTGGAGAAATTAGAGACATTGAGCGAATGAGCAATCAAAAAACGGAAATTTGAATTTCCAACGTGAGAGAAATCTCTCGTTTTCGATCTTCCAAGTTTGAAGCAGCTCCAGATTCTTCTTCACGTGATCTAGGCGCGTTGAATCCGTTGTGAGCATTTCCAACGAATTCGGGTGATTTTTCAATCGGCTGCTGCTTTGTTCAGAGTCTATTGTAAATGTGTATTTAGAAAGAGTTTGGTCATCTCGATCTCAGAGATTGGAAGATTAGCTTCTTCGATTGGTATGATATTAGGTGGGGAGGGGTTTTAGATGATTTCGGTGAGCAGCAGCGATGCCAGAACTGATTTAGGGTTAGGGTTTACTGGATTAGGTCAAGATATTATGGAAGATAGCGACTTTGAGGAAGAAAGCACACATTCTTATGTTTCTTGCGTTGACCCAGATCTTGCTCTCTCTTATATTGTAAGCTTCTTCTTCTTCTTCTATTCTCTATTATGTTTTCTTACCTCTTGTCCATTTCTACTACTTAGAATCCTTTTTTATTTCTGTTTTTAAAGGATGAGAAACTCGAAAACGTGTTGGGACATTTTCAGAAAGATTTTGAAGGTGGAGTTTCTGCTGAAAATTTGGGTAAGTTTCTTGTAAATTATTAAGTTTGTTGCTTTCTTCTGTTACATTTGAGGCATCTCATTTATGAAATTGAGTGTTTTTATAGGTGCAAAGTTTGGTGGTTATGGTTCGTTTTTGTCTATGTATCAGAGATCTCCTGTTTGTTCACATCCTAAGCCTCCACCACAAGTTCAAAACCAAGTGGTAAGATCATTCAACAACTCAAACTTCGAGTTTGAATATTTCTCTCTTCAGATAAGCTTTTATAGTGAATGTCACATTTTCTGCTTTAATGCGCAATCTATTTTACAGGGGGGTCGATCTAATTGCTCAGCTCCATCGGTTGTACCTGAGGTCTCAATATCTGGATCCGCTTCAAATGCTCCTGCTTCCTCCGATGTTTTGGTTAAATTTCAAAAGTTCGTCAAATCGAGTAATATAGGGACACCTGATGGCAAACAAAAATCTGACACAAAAACTTCTTCTTCTGCTCCGTCAAATCATAAGACTCTCAGACTTCGTATAAAAGTTGGTTCAAGTGACCTCTCATCACTGAAAAACGTTTCAACTTATAGTAAAGAAGGCCTCAATATGCCACCATCAGCATCGCGGCTGAATTGCCTCTCAGAAGTTGAGGAAGACTTACTGAATGGCATTTGTGTTTCCCCGACTAAAATTCTAATGGTGATCTTTTTTCTTTTTTCTGTTTCATCCATCTCCTTAAAAAATTGAACAATGATGGATATGAGTTTGCCATATTCCTTTGTGTAGGCTATGGTGTCATTCCCTCTGCATAAAGATGAGCTGTTATCACCTCTCTCTGATGATCTTATTCAGTTTGGAAAGAAAGAAAAGATTATTAAAGATGCTGGATATGGTTCTGTCAACAAGTCAGACTCAAAAAGTACACACGATGTTTTGGGTGTTTCTGACTCGCAAAAGCGTGCTGGTAAGTTTTCCATTGGGAAGAAGGAAAATTTAAAGAAGAGGGTAAAGTGTATGCCACCGTCAAACAAGCTTGGTAGAAATCCTATCGTATCCAATACTGAAAAAGAGGCTGACAAAGAGTCCTGTGAGGAGCTTGTTTCCAAGACTATGAAGCTTCCGCTTTTGTCCTGTCTATCACCTTCATACATCTACCCGGCAAAAGAGATTGATAAAGTATCGGATTCTAATGTGGAAGGTACATCAAGAGGAACGAATAACACTGACCTAGATGCAGCTTTGATGGGTTCAAAGCCTGAGCTAGAAGATAATGTAGTCGCATTTTCAGATCGAAGTGTGAAGGATACTGAAAGTATTAACACAAGAAAAGACGTGTACCTGGAAAAAGGTGAACCTCTAAACTCGTTGGAAAGTAAATCAAAGCGGGAGAAAGCTCCAAGTATTGAAAATGTAGATTATTCTTCTGTGGTTAAGGTTAGTCAGAGTGAGACAAGGAATGAAGAGCAAAGTTTAAAGTCAAAACTGCCTAAAGCACCGAAGTCACAAAAAAGTTCAAGCTCTATTGTTGCTATGAATAGTTTGAAAGGCAAGAATGCCGCTGTAGATATAATTAAGAAGAATGTACCAGATAAAATGCAGGAAGATATTGGAGGATCCGAACATGTGTATAAGGGATTCTTTGGTGATTCGGGAGAATCAAAAGGAGAAACACAAAGTAGTTTGGTACTTGAAGCTGAGAAAGAAAAGCTTTCAGAAGAAAATGCATTGGAGGAGAGTTTCAACAGTGTTAAAAATGATGAAGAGGCATATAACCATCTAAACTTGGTATGTAAACCAGATTCGAAACACCTTATAAAGTCGAGTGACTTGAATGAAGATAGGCACAACACTAAGCAGGGTGTTAGACGGGAAGTGCAAAATAAGCATTCTCTTGAAGGTATTATTTGTGAAAGATATTTTTTTCCTTATTATATTTCCTTTGTGATCAAATTATCTGATGTGCTTGATGAATACGCATGTAGGAGGAATGGAGAATATGGAAATGGAATCTGAAAGGGAACTTTCTGGGACTTCTAAGAAACCAAAGACTGGAAAATCACGATTTTCCGCTGTAGATCAACCTGGATCCAACAAAATTCTGGACGTTTTAGCTAATAACAAAACTATGATTACTCAAGCCTCAGCCCAAAATGTGAAGGATATTGCTAAGGCTTCCTCGCATGGCGAACGTGATGACAGAAAGAGGAAACTGAAGGAAAATAAAGAAAGTGGAGATTGTATGAGACTTAGAGAAGCCGCAGTAATGGTGTCAAGTGGAGAGAAAGTTAGACAGAAAAAGAGGCTTAAGGGTTCAAGTTGTGATGAAAAGGAGTTGCCTTTTAGTAGTGAAAGTTGTGATAAGGACAGAGGAGTTAGTCAGGAATATGGTAGAGATAGTGCTTCCCATCTACCTTTTACAGCGTCCTCTCCGAGTTTATGTAAGGATTCGGGCTCTGAAATTATCAAAACTAATGTCCACGGAGCCAGAGGTTCACTAGTTGAATCAGTTGCCCCTTCAGACTTGAGGGTGTTAGACTCACGTGAGCTTAAAACAGGAAGAATTTCAGAGAGGGATGAATACCATGATGCTGACTCTAATGCTGGTGATACGTTAAAAAGATGCCGAGATGGTGAAGCTTATAGCACTATCGAGAAACCAGGGACAACAAAAAAGGCTGCAGAAAATTCCAAGGATAGAGAAAAAGCATATGATGAGAATTGTTCAATTGAGAAATTTAAACCAAAGAAGTCAGGGAGATATTCTCGCGAGAATTGCGCAGAGGGTGAGTCTCAGCAAAAGAATAGGGAAGAGGGGTCATCTGCACCTTCAAAAGATAATAACTGGGGTATAGTGAATGAAGTGCAAGATCTTGGCACTGCCGTTGAGTTAAATACAAAAGAAAGGAGGAGCAAGAGAAGACCTGCTAGAAAAGTCTCTATGGAAAGTAATAAAGAAGACTCAAGGAAATATCAAGATCCTAATACTAAGCTAGATATAAATGGTAGTCACTTTTCTTCTCCACAGAAACCTGATACCGTAAAAACTTTTCGTGGGAAAAGCAACCGCTTGGAAGTGACCACTGAGAAATCGAAGAATAAATCACCGTCACCAGTTGGCACAGGTCAAGTTGAAGTCTTGGGTCGCGTCAGTGAGATATCAAATACAAAGAAACAGATACTGCGAAATGATAATCCCAGTGTGACCCACGATGAAGGTTCACGAAACCAAAAGCAAAATGGAAGTGGGCATAAGGATCATGTTGGCTTAAGCCCTTTGAGAAAGGAAACCACAAGTCAGGCTGCCTCCAACTCAATCAAAGAGGCTACAGCCTTGAAACACATGGCTGATCGTCTTAAGGTTTGGCATATTTATGGCAAAATGTTGCAGGTTATGTCTGTTGTCTCTCCCCTGGCTTAACATTGACAGTAACCTTTTGCAGAATGCTGTTACCAATCACGAGAGCACAGGTGTTTACTTTCAGGCAGCGCTTAAGTTTCTTCATGGTGCCTCCCTTTTGGAGTCATCTAGCACTGAGCATGCTACATATAAGAGCACTGCCAGATCCAGGGAAATTTATGGAAGCACAGCAAAACTTTGCGAGTAAGTTCGGGTTCCAGAAAGATCTAAATTTGTGACTTTCTTCCACTTGATTTGTTGTGCACCTCTTGGGAGTGAGATAGCTGCATCCTTCTGATAGTGAACGCAATTAAGTCCCCCAATTTGCTATTTAGAGGGAGCCTTTCACTGTGATGGTACTTGTTCATGTTGCATTGTGGCATATAGATATTTCTAGCACGTCAAGATGTTCTAGTGAACCCTGTCCTGATGATGAATTTTATACTGTTTATCTAACAGGTTTTGTGCTCATGAATACGAGAAACATAAAGATATGGGGGCTGCTGCTCTGGCATATAAATGTATGGAAGTAGCTTATCTAAGGATAACTTATTCCTCCCATGGTAACATAAGCAGATACAGATATGAGTTGCAAGCAGCTTTGCAAGTGATTCCTTCAGGTATTTATTTATCAATTTAGAAGATTCTTTGATAGTTATGAGAATTTGGATAAAATTTCAATTCTTGTTAAAGTTCCTGCCTGCGCTAAATTGGAAGGGCCTTTCTTATTCTGTAAAGTTATTTGAAAAACATCATAGTACTTGTACTTTCCGTATTTACAACAAATGGGATATATATGTAAGCCATATGAGGAAAAGCCACTAACACAACTCTGGCTTCAATTAGTGGTTGAGAAACAAGTTTCGCAGGACAAATCTAGAAGTAGATTGACGGCTCATTTGTAGTTTTGTGGAAGAAAAAAGAGCAACTTCTTTTAGTTGTCTAGTCCTCGAGACAGATTGTATTAAAGAATAAAAAGGTGTTGTTTCTATTTGTTGTTGCGTGTGAGCATGATTATGATGTATCTTTCCATCTTGCTTGGGTTTTCAACAGGTGAATCTCCATCCTTTGCTTCTGATGGTGAAAATTCAAACCACACATTGGCAGCGGAAAAAGTTGCTTTGTCCAACACTGTGAGATCATCCCCTAGCGTAACCGGAAATCATGTTATCTCTTCAGGAAACAATTCCTCTCTTTCACAGCTTTTGGCATTTGTAAGTTCAGCTATGTTTCTTTTGTGAATTCTGATGTGATATGGTGCCATAAAAATTTTATACTTTAGTTTAGGGTTTACAAACATTTTAGCTGCTAGCTAGGCTGGGTTTTAAACGACTAAATAATTACCGTCAATGGAAATATCAACAGGTTTTTAGTAACGCAAGTTAGTGAGATAATTGCTTGCTTAGGCAACCTGAATAGGAATCATTTTAAAACATAGCATCATTTAGCATCATTTTGTTATCATAATTATAGACAATCATCATTGTGAGTAACATCATCAGATTTTGCGTAATAATCTTGCATCATATACTCAGTATTTCCCTCTCGTGAAAGCTGTGCGGTTGAATGTGTTTTTTAGAAAAGTTAGTTTTGGTCTTGCAGTCGCAAAACGTAAGCTTTGCTATGGATGCCTCAAGAAAAGCGCAGATAGCATTTGCAGCTGCGAAGGGACAATCGATTGATACCAGATATAGTAGTGATGGTATAACATCCATCAAAAGGGCTCTTGACTTCAATTTTCAGGACATGGAGAAACTGGTACATGTGGTAAGGCTTGCAATGGAATCCATAAACCGGTGATCATGAATTAGGTGGGATCTCACTTTGGCGAGTAAGTCTAATATCCAAAATGCCATACTCGGGGAGAAGAAAGGAAAACGAACTTTTGAGTTTTTGCTTGGAAAATTGAAGACAAAGAGGCCTCTATATATGAACTTGTTTGTTCGCTTCACTGCACAAGTGTATAGTGTTAGGACCTTGATTTATGAGACTAGATTAAAGATTAAAGATTAAAGTTACCATCCTGTGTTTTGCGTGTATGTATGTATAATTGTATATATAAGAGAGCTTTAGGTAGAGGTTAGCAATAGTGTCTTCAATGGAGCGTGAAACTAAAGTTACTCAACCCGACAGAGGAATTTTTGGGCTTCTTTCATTCAGTTTATCCACAATGTTTTATGGAAGTTATATATATTTCAGAGAAAACGAAGCTAAAGACAATTTGTGTCTTTTTTTCAATCACCAATCCATCGAGAAAAGAATGTAAAGTCATATACAAAACCGAAAATTGAAAACACCATCTTTTATACTATTTTTGACTAAGCCACGTACTTAAAAGTGTTAGGATTTTCGCTATCCCTCTCCAAATAATCCCTGTTGATCAAGTCCTCAATCCGTTTCTTTATCATCTTTATATCAGGCTGCAAAAAAAAAGACAAATATGAAAAAATTTCCCTTAAATCTGTGCCTGTAGATATTTGTTGGTAAGTTTGTCCATTTAAGATTTTCTTTTTTTTGTTACCTTGAACATTTTGCTAAGATGCTCAACACATTCAGAGACCAACTGTTGATGCCCCAACACTTTTCTGCTCTTCATGATCCGAACAAGAGCTGCATCAATCGCATAGCGTCTATCTTTATCAACATCTTCAACTACCTTCTTTCGCTCATCCATTGGAGGAAGAGGAACCTGTTGTTGTTCATGTTTAAGAGAAAATATCATTTAGTCTTCTTTGATCCGGTCTAAAATGAAAACAACACAAACGCTGCTAATCATACTATACCTTGATTCTCCGCATTTTATCAGTGAACTTGGAGTTGAATACGAAACTATCAGTATGAGAGATGATTCTCGACATTGGTTCCTTTATAAGAATCTTGTACTTTGCGCATGACAGTGAATGAAGTATCCTGCCAAGATCTTCCTTGCTGAGGTTAAGCTGCTCCAAGATCTCAGTGTAGCTTAGTCTTTCTGTGTTGTTGAAGAGCATAAGCACAGCAGCCTGACAGAAAAAAATTAAAATAAAGTAATCAATGTACAAATAATAATAGTAATAAACATATCACCAAGTCACGAGAAAAACAAACCAAAAAACAAAAAGATACCTGGTAGGTAGAAACGAGTAACTCCATTGGTTTTTTATCAAATTTTCCAACAATTTGACAAGTTCCCAGAGAATAAATCCATGAAAGTCTCCTGTGTTTGGTTTTCGTTCCATAAAAGGCCTTAAAAGCTTCAATACAATTGACCTGAAACAAAAAGAAAATTGGAGATGAGAAAATCTTTTCCTTTTCTGTTCCAAGACCCAAGAATAAAGAGAGTTACCATCTCAGTGGGTAGATTGAGGTCAGATGTTTTGTAACTTGGCCAAAAACCAGTAGTAAGAACAGTGACAGTCAAATCAATCCCCAACTTTGTGGTCATTTCGGTGGTTTGATACTTCTCGAAATAACTTTGGTAATCTTTTGCCAATGTCATGTCCGTCACCTATATGAAACAAATTAAATGTTTAAAACCAAGAATTATATATTAACCTTAATTACTACTAATAAAACAACCCTTTATTAAGGAAATAAAACTCATCTAACTAACCATGCCCTCCATCTTAGAAGTAAACTGCCCACCGAGTAGTTCTTTAAACTTTGTAAGTATACTTCTTTCATGATCGTCATTACCACTGCGATCAAATAAGAGCCGACGGGCTTGCTTCTTCCTGCAAACAACCATATTTAGAGCTCGTTAATTCCATTCCAATACTATCTTGAATGCCACCTCAATAAAGCATTAGTGTAAGCCACATAATTCAGAGAAAAACAAATATTGGAGGGAGAGATATGTACCTGTAGAACTCGGCAAAAAGATCCTTGTCGCTTACATAAACAAGCAACACAACCACCTGTAAGAATAAAATTAAAACTTCAGCATCAAAAGGATAAGTGACACTGAAACGCATTAGAAGTATGATGGAAAAAAAAAAAAAAAACTACTTTCTCAAGTGTAGCCTCAAGAGCTTCATCACTCAGCTTCTCATCTCCTCCTCCCTTCTTGAGGATATTATCGCAATACGTTGCAAGTATTTCGGCACTGGACACTCCAGCCACTGCTTTGTTACAGAAGACTTCAAATGCCTCTTTCAATGCCTACAATATATTCAAAGAAACTATGGTCATTAAATAAAATGTTGTGGAAGAAGATAGACACGTGAACACACTCAGACCTTATGGAAGAGGCTGTGCTTCTGAAAACACTCATTGACATAGACCATATACTTATCGTGTAGCTCAATTACTTTTCTGACCAGAACCTGTAGCCAGGAGTTGAAAAAAAAAGGAGTGAATCTCTAAACTAAAAAGATTTCGCTTATGTTATCAGGTTAGCATAATTACCTGGTCTTGCACGCTACCCTTATCAGTAGTTGCATCGGAAGCTTGTTTGATAAGGGCATTTCCCTCTGCAGTAACATGCTGTATACACAATTTTAGTTAAAAACCATGTCACATAGCAATTAGACAAATGATTTGGAAGCAAACTGAATGTGAGGTATCAGTTAAAAACCTGCTTGAACATGTCTGCAACAGGTTCCAACCCTTGTGGGATTGGATAAAAAAGCCTGTACATCCTGGAGAGATCCTCCATCTGAAAACATATAGCAATGCTCCGTCAAAAAGAGAATTTTAGAGGAGAATTGTTTAAGAATTATTTTTTAAAAACCCACAAAGTGGCCTACCATGTCATCTCTTAGCAATGCACGGCACCCTGAGTGCTCATTTTCTAAAAGCCGTTTTGCAACCTCTACCAACAATTCATTTTGTACTTTCTGCACTCAGAATAAACAAACAAGCCAATAACTACCAGTGTTATTTCATTAGTTCAAAATGCTGTCAGGAAATAAGTTTAAACGCTAAAACCATCCCTTGTCAAAATTTGATTAGTTCCAAAACTTATCATAACCAACCTCAACTAGTTTGGGCTCAGTGATCGAATGAAGGTAGTGACTGACTCTCTCCCTCTCCTTTTTTAGACACTCCTCAGACTGCAGTATAAAATTATTGACGTTAATATATATATATAATTCCCTGAAATCGAATGAAAGCCAAAAAATGATATCTAGACCTTTAGCATGTAATCAGGACAAGAATCCTCCTGGATCCACCTTGAGGCCTTGCGAGAATAGTAAGATGCAGTATCTTGAAGCATGAATATTTCAAAATCCTCTTCGTATTTATCCATCTTTCCCATCCCATTGTCAACATAGACATCTAATACGTTTTTCAATAGTGCTCTATCGATCTGTTCACCCTCACGTTCTTTATGAATCTGGCCATACAAATTGTGTAAGATAGAAAACCAGAGTAAGGCTTACTCAATTGATTTCATTACAGACACTATACTTACAAGTGCTAGTATAGCGTCTTTGGCCTTGGACTGCATCTCATGATAAACCTGAAGTAAATGATTGAATGGACAGTTACTAAATACTTAGCGGCAATGCGAAAATTAGGAGCAACAGGAATGCATGACAAACCAGGTCGCGGAAGGAGTTAAAGCCAACTTCTTTCAGTGTTGAAAGACCTCTCCGGGTGACAAAGTAACGATCAAGATAGAAACAGAAGCGGTTTAACCATTTAACCAGAACTTTATGGTTAGCCCACCTCTCAACAAGCTCTCTCAGCATATATTCATCATGCTTCTTCCACAAAGACGGCAACACCTAACCACAGATAAAAATGCCCAGTGTACAGCACAATATCCAAATATCAAGCCCAAACGAAAACCAAATGAAGAGAATGCAATAATACACTCACCGTTTGCTTATTGTAATCATCAATTACTGATCGATACTTTTCATAAAGCTGCTGCGAGTAATCATTAGGAGGTTTCTGGGTGCACATATTGTAGATAGTCCTGTGAATCACATAAGAATTAAGCATCCGTACGGAACTGTTGTTTTTATATTAATTAAGAAGACGTACGTGTAAAGATGTATATATTGAGTCGACTCAAATGATGGCTCAGGCAATCCTTCCAGGATCCTTTTTAACTTTGTAACACCAATCTCCATGGAGGCCCATCCTTCCTCCAACTCAACTATATCCGGCATTACCATTCTGAGATGACTCTTTTCAAGATCTCTTGAACCAGATTCTATAATAAAGACACGAGAAATTAAGATAACAACAAGAGAATTCACAGGTTATTATCGATACTTATATCAATTCATAACCTTATCCCCAGAACACAAACTAAAACTACTCAGACTACAAAAAGAACAACGAATAAGATATTACGCATCCATGGCGACTACGCAAGAAAGAATCACCAAGAGATAAAAGAAGAAGGAATTTGACAAACGATTCGAGCGCATCAAACCAATCAAGAATATCGCATAATCAACAAAGTAGAGAGAAGCAGACGTAACCCTAACTCGATCAAATTCGAGTACATACACGCGAAACAGTCACAGAAACAGAAGAAATCATACGAAAGAGCCAAGACGAGTACGAAATCGAGACGAGTAGAGAGTAATTGTGAGATCGTAAACCCTAGTTCGTCACGTACCAGAAGATTCCGTTAGATACTCCGATTTCACAGGGATTTGGGAGAGCTATGAGAATCCACAAGTGCGCGTCTAAAGAGAGAAAAGCCTAGAGGAGAAACGCGAGAGATATTTATAGAGTTGCGAAGTCGGTGAACTTTAATTATTTTTTTTTTATTTCTTACCAATTACGTAGCATTTTTAAGGAAAAAGAAATCTGGAAACTATAATTATTATTACTATACAGAAAAGTCAATATATGTCACAAATGTGTTTCTATTTTTCTAGTGTATTGATTTGGAAGTATATATGAGTTTAGTTTGTGTTGACTTTTCACTTGTCATAATGATAGAAAGGGTTTATTTATTAAGTTTTAAATGATTGTTTTGTTTATTATTATTAATACTATAAAAGATTAAAGGAAGAGAAAATAATGATAAATATAATTTCACGATTTTGGGAATTCAGAAACTTTTTTTTTCTGATAAAGCAATCAACCAAAACTTCTTAATTAAAAACGTGGACAATTTTTATTCCCTATATCAAATTTGAGGTTATGAAAGATAGTTTCATATAAATACATAGCAGTTAGTGTAAAATCATTAGACTTCTGATCAACAACTAGACCAAAAGAGTTTTCAGACTAATAATTAATTCATTATGATTTCAATATTTTATTTGCTTTTAATTATTCTACCATTATGTGAGCTATATTACTCCATTAGACTCTACAAACAAATCAACTCAGACAAAAATCAAATGGCATTTGAGATCAATAACGAAACATGAAAATTACTATTCCCAATTTCAGTTCTACAAATATACAAAATCCGTAAAATTACAACAAAATCAAGATTTCCATTTGATTTTATGGTTAGCCGGATCTTTTGTAGCGAAACCAAGATTATGGTAGTTTTATACGCCAAAAGTTTTCCAAAAAAACTGGTGCATCATGGCCATGGACCAACACCCTCCGACCATTGGTACCATAATTTACAAAATTTTGTTTCTCAAGAGTCGAGAAATCAACTTCGAATCCTATCGAACATGGGGTGGTCCAGTAATTCTCTAGCAGAAGGGCGACGCATAGGATCACGATCCATCATTGTCTGTTTCAAAAAACATGCGAGAATTTCTGTCATAAATGCGCCATGAATACACAGAGGTAAGAAAGCAAATACCGTACCTTTAGCAGTTGCTGTAGTTGTAACGAATGACCAGGAAGGAGAGGAAGTTTGCCTTCTTTGATATTGAGGGATTGGTTTCTTGATTCTGTAAGAGGAGATCCTCTAATTAGCTCGTAAACCGTGACACCTAAAGAAAAGATATCGACTTTATCGAGGTGCTCGTAGTCTTCGTTTAGTATTTCTTGAGGCATGTAACGTGCATCCCCTTCTTCTACTGCTAAGCTTTTGTCCAATCGCGTGGCACAACCAAAGTCACCGAGCTTGCAAACACCGTTCTTGATGTATATGTTGTCAGGTTTTACATCTAAATGAGCTATTCCTTTCTCATGAACAAACTGTAATGCCTTAGCTATCTGTAAGAGACGTGTTACAAAGGATTGTAGATAAGAATTCTCTGGAATCAACAAACTCTCTATACTTGATTTTACATGAAAGTTAAGTAAGTGTTACCTGATGCATGATCACCAAGATCTCTCTTTCTGAGACTTTAAGAGAAGATTTCTTGGACAAGCTGTGATCGCAGAGTTCCAGTTGAATGTATAATTGCTCATTTTCAAACCACGAGCAGTAGTATCCTACTACATTTTCATGAAATCCTACCAACAAAAAAAGATGGAAACAGTTAAAGGCCACACTGATCTTAGCTTGCAAACAGGGAATAACATAAAAGATTCAGGACAAGAAGGTGAAACAAGGGTTTGTACTGACCTAGAGCAGCAAGAGCTTGCACTTCCATCATAGCTTTACGTCTGAAAAATATTGGATATGATTACTTGAACAAACTGATCCAAAAATGATTACCTACTCCTAATGCAGATATGCGTCTTTCTCTTACTAAGAAACCACCGAAAATTATACCTCTCTGAATCTAGATGCAACTTCCTTGTGCTGTGTTTCACAGCATACAAGCAACCATCAATTCTCTTCAACACCTTAAATACACGACTGAAGTTTCCAGCACCAATTTGCTGGAGAAACCAAACCAAATTACGTAAGAAGAAGCAACATAATTCCATCATCATCATCATAATGCCAAGTTAAAAGACCACATAAAACTTACCTGAATTTCATGAAAGTCCGTGAGATATCTTGACAAGCCATCCCCACCTATACTTGCAGGGAGAAAACCTGCAAAACAGTGTATTTAATACATTTTTACTGAAGAAACTTTGCTATTTTTTTAGCCTTTCAGGAAATTTATGATTAAGAATTGTAGGGACAACAAATTTACTTGCACATTTTGATCTCTGATATCCAAAAGGGTCAGTCGCAGTCTCAGACTGATTCATCACATATGGATTCTTGAGGCAAGGGGGTGGCATAACCCGACACCGTAGAGCAACTGCAGTCTGTGAAACATATCCAGTCCTCTCTGTTTGATTAGCTTGGAGTTTATCCACCATGATCTCATCTGTGTCAGTATCATCATTCTCTTGTTCATCTACTCTATGTTTTGAAGACCAGGTAGAATTTGAAGGATTCAATGTGAAACTGTCTGCATTAAACACAGAAACTTTTATCTGAGTTATCAAAAAACATAGGCAAAGAACACATCACCAAAATACCAAATCACTAGATACTACTACTGTGAATCTCAAAGCAATAAAGACTCTAATGTTGGACAGTTGTTAAAACACGGTAATCAAACATAACTATAATAACAGTTGTACCAATTACTAAAACATATATTTTCATCCCATCTGAAAATCTCTTTTTTATTCTTACGAAAGACAAATCCCAATCCAGGCACCATGCCAATGACAAAAAAAGGGTTTGAAGAGATATATGACTACTCAAGGCTCAAGCTAGACAAAGAAATCTTTGGGACAAACAGTGAGATAAAAGCTTACCCTGGCGACATCTTTTGCTTTTAACTGTATTTAGTTTAACAGGAGACCTAGGACAAGGAGAATGATCCTACAAAAAAAGAAACAGATAAAAACTATAAATTGGAGATACTTGGGAAATAAAAATCATGGAAAAAGTCAACAGCTTTCTCTCAATTCACCTTGCTGATGTCTAAACCGCTCATCAAGTTCTGATTGTCCGGAGTTATATAGTCAGGTGTGCTGAAAAATAAATCGGAAAAAGAAATTATTAGTAACTGAGAGATTTCACGAATCAAATCTTGTAAACTAGACCATCAAATCACCAATCACTCAGTACCTAAACATAAATCTCTAGAAGTTAAGCTTTCTCTAAGGCTAGAATTTTAAAAAGTGAAAATAAGGGAAACCCACCTTCTCAAATCTACAGAATTTCGTATCGATCTTAAAAATCGTAAAATTACCTAGACCCAAATTGATCTTAAGAATCCGAAAGTAGCTCAACCAGGAAGATAACGATAGATCTCAAACCTATATACACACAGCTAAGAAATGCCTCGAAGATTTACCAGAAGAAGTCTTGGCTGAGAATAAATTCCTTCTCTCCGCAATCGGTATCAGCATCAACGGAACCCAGCTGATTTCGGAGCTCCGACGAGTCCGATGACGCAGCATTCGACGACGGACGATTATCAAAAGAAAGCTTTGACAATTGACCGAACTGAAGAAGAGAGTGACGCTCCAACGTCCCTTCCATCTTTGGAATCTTCTTCGTTCTTCTCGATTTGATCGTCCCTAGGGTTTTTCTCTTCGCCAACAGTGTTTCTCCTTTCTTCTCGAACATGACGATGAATATTATTTTGCTGCTCATGGAATTGGAACTAAACCAAATTAAATAAAAATTAATTTCAAAATTTGCGCGCTCTAGTCTTTTGGCGTTTCGAGCTAAAATTTGGAATTAATCAGCTGCATCGATGACTACGGTGCACTTCCTATGTTATTGGACTAGGACCGTTCGATCTTCAGGATTGTAATATTTTTGTGTCAGATAAAAGTAGAGGTGCAGCGGATCTCTTCTGTAGAGCGTATCATGTAAGCTTTGGTGGGTCTTTAATAATAATATTTTTTCCTGTAAAATAGCACTAGCACTTTGGGTATGATGCAGGCATTTAAATATTCAACTTTTTTAAGAAATAAATAATGTCTTACGGCTATGAATGGTAACATGGACCGCATCCAAAACCGCACCGTAACAGTGCTGTAACAGTGTCAAAATCTCTGCATATACATATGTATCTATATTAAGCTTTCTCTAAGGCTGGATTTTTAAAAAGTGATTAAAACATGAATCAACTCTTCCCTTATTATTAAAGACCAATAATTTGTAGTATTTTTTATTATTTACACATTATGTCATTGGGGCTAGAATGTAAAATTGATGAATTGTCAGGTTAATTTCGAGTTAATTATAAAATGTGGGAGAGTTTTTTATTTCATTGGGCCAACAAAGCCCAAATACAAACCCAATAAAACAAACTGAGCTCAAACAAGGGCCCATATCTAAGTATGCTCTGGGCAACGCCGGTTCAAAGGCGAACACCGGCGAGATCGAATTGAACGGTGAGGGCGAATGTGGCAGCGGAGTAACGAA
>OVAQ01000362.1:0-35562 GCA_900406345.1 Erysimum cheiri | reverse complement strand
GGATGTCTATTAGTTGGGGAATGTTTTAGCACACCAAAAAAATGCNATGCAGCCCGTATTAGCACCTTTGTGAATAGTTGGGGCACGAAATGACCGTTTTCCCAAGGATCCGCACTAGAAAAGCTTTTGACGTTTATAAACTTCGGTTCTCCACTTAAACCAAGCATTTAAATATGATTATGGTCTCTCGGTTCAGTAGCGATTACCGGTTTATCGATTCGGGCCGGACCGGGCCGTATCTGAATTCTGAACACTTTCCTCATGAGGATCGTTGGTGGTGCCGTCGCTGCGATCTGACCAAAAATAAAAGTGTTACGATTCGGTTCCATCGTCTCTCTCCCATTTGTGATTTGCCGAACCCTCTCTCTTTCTCGAAGTGCCGCCATGGTGCTTCCGCTCCTACGGCACGCTGCGATCGCACGCACTTCTTCACTTCTCAGAGCTCGTCTTCTCGCTCCTGCCTCCGGATTCCATACTCGGTACGCTTATTCTGTCCACGCGTTCTTCTATTTCGTCCAGCCTCTTTTGAAGTTTTGATGTTGCTCTTCCATTTGTGATCCTTGTCAATTTGACAAGTGACCTGAATCCCATTAGATTTTTTTGTCCCTTTTTTGCAACAATCCTCCATTGACTTTTTGGAGTTCTTATTGCTTATTGTATAGTGCTGTTTAAGAGTTTTTATCTTGGACGACATCAGTTTGATTGGAACCAATTAAACTATTATGTCTTACGAAATGGTATTAAGGGTTTATCTTCCCTAGTTATTCGCACTGAAGAACAAGTGAGAGTCCTTCCAGTTTTGGTTAATTCCAATAAGCCTTGAGCTAGATAATCTTCTTGTATGTTCAGTATAGGCACCAACTAGCTGCCAAGTGTCTTTTGTTCATGTTGAGTACATTGCAATGAGAAGCATTGACAGACAGCTCCCAGAACATAGGAATTGATTTTCTCTGTTCGATTTTCTTTTTGTTGTTTTGCGAGGCAGTTCTTATATTTGTGTTCATAGAAGTGAAAAATGGTGTGATTTCTTTAGCTCTCCAATACATTTGACCGTGAACTCTCTGATTCAGCTTTTCTAATGGACTATACTACTTGGACGACAAGAGTTGTAGCAGTAATGGTGTGAGGTATGTGTTCCATACCACTAATCTTGGTATTTGATGATGGTTGCAGAAAAGGTTACCCAATTTTTTTTTTTGTAAAATCAATACTAAGTTAAAAACGACATGAACAGTCTATTCCAGTTCCTTTTTCATTTTTTTTCTCTAGGTTAAGCTCTATCCTGTACATTTTTCTTTTATGATTTCATTTTTGTTTGATAAAGTGTTTGAATTTCTCTATACAATGATGACTTCTCTTTCCTGGAATTTGAGGACAAGATTTTATCCATATAGTAACCAGTGCAATTGTAGGCACTCAAGGTTTAAGATTATATGTTAAACAGAATTAAGATGCTTATGTAATTCTTTTCTTATGTGTTATTTGTAGCTCGCTAGTAACTCGTTTTTGAGTTTTTTGTTCTTTGGGAATATGTGTTTGTCCATTTACAGATTTGTCTGTTCGAAATTTTCAGGTCAGCCTCGATAGACATGATTACAAGAATGGATGATAGTCTTCCAAAGCCCATTGTAAATTTAACAGTTCGTACCTTTTATAAAAAACTTTCATCTATCACTGTTTCTCACATACATTGTTTTCTTGTAGTTGCGATTTGGCGTGCAAAACTTTTCATCGACAGGTATTCATAGATTGTCATGCCATCTTATGGAATACAGATTTTCATAAATGAGTCTGCAATTCCATTATCGAATTACGAAACCAGTTGATATATGGGCCTTTCATCTGTCTGATAAATCAACCTGTGGAGAATTGTAAAATTATTTTAGCCATAAAAATTACCAAGACACTCATATTAAGTGGGTGATAAGAATATTTAATGGCAACTTTCACGCATCTTATAGAACGTAAAAAAGAGATATTGGTTGATGCAGGTGCAAAAACCTCCCATAACATTCTTTTCTCTAATGTTTGTGCTTTCCGTCTTACTCTTAAATATACCGAAGGTTAGCAATCGATTATACAATATTCTTCCGTTAATTTTATTTGTCTTGGGGTTGTAGGACCCACAACACAGACGGTTCTTACAATGCCAGCCTTGTCTCCTACCATGGTAGGAAATTGGACTTCAATCTTGTAAATAAATTTGGCCTCCCCGCGAGAAGTCATTGTTTTATGTTTGTTGGGCTTTTGCAGAGTCATGGAAATATTGCGAAATGGATGAAGAAAGAAGGTGACAAGGTGGGTTATTTCCTATTTTGGTTGAACAAAAATTCAGTGGACTTGTATGATGTTATTTAAGAATAATCATTATACAAGAAAGACAATAAATTGATGATTTAGCTGACAAAGAAAGCATAGAAAGTGGAATTTCTCAGTAACTGGTTTGAATTTTGGTTCTTCCTGACAGATAGAGGTGGGCGATGTACTATGTGAGATAGAGACAGACAAAGCCACTGTTGAATTTGAGAGTCAAGAGGAAGGGTAATTGAAAAAAAATTCCGGTTCATGATTTTGTGTGTTTTAGTGTATTTTTTATTCCATACCTTGGTAATTTAAATATCTGACTCATTATAAGTACATGCATATGTCAATTGGCTTACAATGAAGTATGGTTCTGTAGATTTCTGGCCAAGATTTTAGCAACTGAAGGATCAAAGGATATTCCTGTTAATGAACCGATTGCAATAATGGTAAGAACAATGACTGTTTTATTCTTTTATATAAACCAAGTATGATCTCACAACAAGTGATGCAGGCATCGACCTACGCTCATTAGAAGTTGCTTTTTGTTTAACTAGTATGCTTTTTGCCTCTTCATTTTCTTTTGTTTCCTGGGTTTACATCCTGGAATACTTAACGAATCATAGAGATCTATGGTGTTTCTTTATCAATATTTATTGTGGGAATAAATGACCAAGATCCGATCGTTATGCTATATCTTCTTCTATATATTACCTTATGTCATACTGTTCTCATGTCATGTTTCCTACATGATATTTGGTGTCTTTGGTCAGCATCTTGCTATAGAAATTTGATTGAAAGAAGTTTAATCTTATCTTATTTTAATTGTAACCAAGGTTGAGGAGGAAGAAGACATTCAAAACGTTTCTGCTACCGTAGAGGGTGGACGAGCTGGTAAAGAGGAAACATCAGCTCATCAAGAGACGAAACCTGAAGAAAGCACACAACAAAGAGGTTCCATTCAGCCTGATGCATCAGATCTTCCCCCACATGTTGTCTTAGAAATGCCAGCACTTTCTCCTACAATGGTATGAAATTCCATATTTTATGCTAGCTTGTTTTGGATGAGAATGCATCCACCTTTCTATCCTGAGAGCCTGAGTCATTTATTTGTTTATTTATGTGCAGAACCAAGGTAACATTGCTAAATGGTGGAAAAAAGAGGGTGACAAGGTTAGTTTCTGGTGACCCAAGCCTGAAGAGTAAATTGGCATTGTAATTTCACCACAAGGAATTGGGTGTTTGTCTGTGTTAATTCTTCTCATTTCCTGGTCAACAGATTCAAGTAGGTGATGTCATAGGTGAGATCGAGACTGACAAAGCCACTCTGGAATTTGAAAGCCTTGAAGAGGGGTAAACATCTTGTGGTCTTATTCCTATTAGCAATCACTTGGAGCTTAAATACTATTTTCTTTATCTAGACAACCTGGTGATGTTCATTCTATATAGCTATCATAATCTCTGGATATTGCTCTGATTTTCGGTGTAGGTACTTGGCTAAGATTCTAATTCCTGAAGGTTCCAAGGATGTGGCTGTCGGAAAGCCAATTGCTCTTATAGTAAGTCTTTTAGTTCAAACGTACTGAGTTCTTGATGCCAGAAAACTGTTTCATTTCTGGTATATTTAATCCATTTATTTTTACTAGCCTCTATGTAATTCATTTTGTGCATAAATTGGTAGGCACTCTTCTAGTTCCATGCTAGGTTATGTATTGCATGAAGTAAAAGTTACGCTTGCACACAAAATCTTTGAATATATTTCGTGCAAATTAAGGGACATTAGAAGCTAATCCTTCTTCTGTGTAGGTTGAAGATGCTGAAAGTATTGAAGCCATCAAGTCTTCTTCCGCAGGCGGTTCTGAGGTTGAGACAGTTAAACAAGTCCCTCACAGTGTCGTAGATAAACCTGGAGGGAGGAAAGCAGGCTTCACAAAGATAAGTCCTGCTGCAAAGCTATTGATTTTAGAACATGGATTGGAGGCATCATCGATTGAAGCATCGGGTCCCTATGGTACATTACTGAAATCAGACGTTGTGACCGCAATTGCTTCTGGAAAAGCATCTAAAACATCTGCGTCTGCGAAGAAGAAACAACCATCAAAGGAGACCCAGTCTAAATCCTCCTCCACATCGCTCCCTGAATCAAAATCTTCTGTGACACAGTCAGATAATTATGAAGATTTTCCCAATAGTCAAATCCGAAAGGTAACTTATCATTTATTGCTCACCTGTGTAAAGAATGACGAAAATATTCCTGTTGAAGCATTCTTTCTGCAAGGGGAACATACTTTCAACAGTGATGTTTGCGGCTAGGATCATAATGAAATCCTGACTTCTGTTTGACTTTTCTCACTTGGCAGATTATAGCAAAACGTTTATTGGAATCTAAACAGAAGATACCCCATTTGTATTTACAATCAGGTTGGTAATTCACAACTTTTGTATTTTCTTTGTGTATTTTATTTGCTGTTTAAGCATTTTGGTTGTGTCTTCAGATGTTGTATTGGATCCTCTTCTTGCATTTAGAAAAGAACTTCAAGGTTTGTAAACTGCTCCTTATACCTCATCCTGGTAGTTGTTAAAAGCTTGAGATGTAGAGTGAACTGTGCTTTCATGATCTACAGAGAACCATGGTGTTAAAGTGTCTGTCAATGACATAGTTATCAAAGCAGTGGCAGTCGCACTGAGGAATGTACGACAAGCTAATGGTGAGAAATTATATTCACCTCGTAAATGATGCTATTACAAATAACTTAACCATGGTTTGTTCACATCTCTTTGTGAGCTAGATTAAAATCTTAGTTCGTCCTCTTTAAGGAAATGCAGCACCCATGTTGGGTTATTATTGCAATGCCTTTTGCCTCCATTGAGAATATTTACTAAAGATGTTTTGAGATTGCAATACTGTAATATTGAATATGACTGGTAATAATTGTTAGACTCAGTTTTTTAGTGGTTACGAGTAGGATATAATTCAGTTGGAGTTTGATGTAATGATCTGTGGATTGCAATCGTGTGGTTGTTATCTCTCCTTTGCTTGCTCAAACTTTTCTTTAGGTTGCTTAAAGTGCTTTGTCTCAATGTCTGGCAGCTTTCTGGGATGCTGAGAAAGGAGATATTGTTTTGTGTGACGATGTTGACATATCAATTGCAGTTGCAACTGAGAAGGTACACTCTTGTGTTGGATTTTCTATTTACTTCAACGCCCTCATCATCTTGGCATGTGTTGCAGGGCTTAATGACTCCAATTATCAGGAATGCAGATCAGAAATCTATTTCTGCTATTTCCTTAGAGGTAATTTTATTCTATTTGAAGTTTAACAAATATGGCAGGCTATGGAGGAGTACACTTGTTTTATCAGTTCTTACCATACTTTATGTGCTGCTTATCAATAGTTAATTTTGATTTCTCAATTGATTTGTCGAGCAGGTTAAGGAGCTGGCACAAAAGGCGCGATCTGGAAAGCTTGCTCCTCATGAGTTTCAAGGAGGGACATTCAGGTATTCATCATTTAATTTCTTAAGCATCGTCTGGAATTTATCTATTATATGAAACTTTCCCTACTTACCGAGAACACCCATTCTTTACCATTTTCAGCATTTCAAATCTCGGAATGTATCCTGTGGACCATTTCTGCGCAATCATCAACCCCCCTCAGGTATTCATAGCCGTACAATGCACCCTGAAGTGTAATGAAGATAAAGTTTTGTTGTTTGTGATTTTGTGGTGGAAGATTTAGTTTTAAGTCTTTATAGAGATGCAGTGTTTTTGGATAATAAACTCCAGGACCGTCAATTGTCTTGCAGGCTGGAATTCTAGCAGTTGGTAGAGGAAATAAAGTGGTTGAGGCAGTTATTGGAATAGACGGTGAGATAGTAACATCCTTTTGGGTTTTCAACTTTTGGTTTGCTATCTGATGAGGTTATGACAAGTGTTTGCCATTGTTTCAGGAATTGAGAAGCCTTCGGTTGTAACAAAAATGAATGTAACACTCTCAGCTGATCATCGGATCTTCGATGGACAAGTTGGAGGTAATGCAACATTCAATAGTTTATATTGCCATCATCATTAACTGTGTTTCTTACTCATTGCTTCTATAAACCGGTTTCGTTTCAGCTTCATTTCTGTCTGAATTGCGTTCAAACTTTGAGGATGTTCGAAGACTTCTTCTGTGAGAAAGATTCAACTGTTAATCAAATGAATTTGGGATTACTACGTAATAAACCTTGGAGCGACTCACGTGCACACATAACCAGAACTGCTGGTCTACAGGATAAGCTCTGATCACATGTTTATTTTTTCCATTTGGTTCCTACTACCAAAAATTGGTTTTGGTGTACAATTCTTCCTAAATTGGTTTTGGTTTACAATTGTGCCTATAGATTGGTAACTTCCTGAGGTATTTTTGTTTGCCCAATCCTCCGAAAAATAAAGAATTTCAGCTGTCAATACAACAGGTAAAATGATTGAAGTCTTTTTACCCCCTCATACCATTATTATCATGGGTTTAATAATGAGGTCTCATCTTGTTGTAGAGCTTTAGGAAACCATTATAAAATTTTTAATATTGAAAATACCTATGAAGTGTTTTAATCAAGAGATTACAAAATGAAATTTGCAAAATGTGAATTTGGAAGTCCAATAACCCGATGAAAAGAACTTCCTGAGATTTTCAGATGATGTAGCTGAATCTTCCGTACTAGTCTAATGTGTTGCAAATTCGTTATTTACAAACTGTTTTGAGGATGTGAACAAAAAAAAGAAGAAAAATGTTTTAGGATATAATAGATGTATCTATTGACTATTGGGACAACAAAAGAGAAAAGTATAAATGGGTTGCCAAAATTGTAAATTTCAAAAACTCGGCCGGAGAAGAAAGAAATGAGCGGCTTCGCGGGTTCAAAATCGGAGCAGAGTCATCATCGTCTCTTCGATTTCACCAAGACGGCCATAATCAATATCTTCGCACATCCTTATACAACTGTATCTAAAAATCCTCTTTCTCTCAACTCCATTTCCTTTACAAAGTCTCAACCTTTATCACTCTCTGCGTTTTTTTTTAGGTTTGCGAGTTGTACTGCGGCGGAGCTCCCGACACCGACAAGTGGGAAGCTGCTCCGATTGGTCACTACATCGGAATTGGTATAACCCGACTTTATATACTAAGTGTATAATATCTCAGTAAGGCTTCCTCGAAGATTCATGAGTTTGCTTTATAACGTTAGATACATCGTCTTCTGGGATCTCTTGCGTACGAGAAGCTTGGGAGAGTCAGAGGAAGAATTACGATGTTGAATTCTTTGAAGCTGATCCTTCCAAGGCAAGGCCTGCTTTGTTAAATATGTTTTTACCCATGTGTAGCTAAACTAAGTAACCTGGAGCACGTTTTCTTAGTTTGAGCTTTATTTGGTGTGACAGGACGATCTTGAAATCCAGCTACAGAAGAAGGTGGGGCAGGCTGACTTAGTTTCCTGTTGGCGCCATTTGCAGGTTTATGATTTTGTTTTGTCGTTTGTTTTCTCTGCGCCTATGGGAATGTAGTATAGCAAGGATGTGATGATCTAAAATCCATGGAAAATCTTCTTGTCTCTAGTTATGCTTTGAAACTGAGGAGAGTGCGAGAAGACTTCTAACTAATGTAGCATGTTTACTGAAACCTGGGGGTTATTTTTTCGGTATTACTCCTGACTCGTCTACGATATGGTAATGAGGTTTTCCTAACTGCTGTCTTAACGCGAATGCATCGTGTGCCCTTCTTCTGTCCTTGTTTCCCTTTCTTTTTTCAAATGAAATTTTCTGCCAGTTTGTGTCCTGAATGTATCAGAGAAGAATGTACCAGAAACATTGAACAATTTGGTCACACAGGGCAAAGTACCAGAAAAATGTCGAAGCATACCACAACAGGAGCGGTGCAAAGCCTAATGTTTTTCCCAACTACATTCGGTCTGAAAGTTACGTGATCACTTTCGAATTGGAGGAAGAAAAGTGAGCATATTCTGAGAAAAAATCATTTTGCCATCAAGTTCCTCTTCTGAACTTAGAACTGGTTGCTATTTTCTTCTCAGATTTCCGCTGTTTGGAAAGAGGTACCAGCTGAAATTTTCTGGTGAAAATGCTTCTGAAGACCATTGCTTGGTTCACTTTCCAAGCTTAATTAGGTGGGTTCTCATACACTACGATCTCACCTTTTTGTTCAGCAACGCGTAACACTAGTTCATTCTAGTTGGATGATATGGCATTACCACATCAACAATGTGCACTTGTTGACCTTGGGGTTTCTATTTATTCGTAAACTCTTAAAGTTAATTAGATCCCCATTACAATCCTACTCGTGATATTGCTTCTAGTTGAGCTACAGATGATGTCTAATCTGTACATATCTTTCTATTCTCAATCTTCTAGTTCTTTTTGGTATCTATCATTCAGGTTAGCGAGGGAGGCTGGCCTTGAATATGTGGAGATTCAAAGTTTAACAGATTTTTACGATGACAACAGGTTTGAAACAATGCTTATAGATTATCAATCTCATATCATGAGCTTCTGTATATAATAGTTGCTTCGTTCTAAGGTTGTATTACATTGCTGATGCTGTTTAACTCCTATTGTCAGAGCCCAATTTGGAAGCTTGCTGATGAATGCTGGCCCTAACTTTGTTGACCCTAGGGGAAAACTTCTTCCACGAGCACTTGATCTGTTAGGTAACCTTGTCATCATCTTAAGCCATCGTATCTTGTCTACTCTCTAACCTTGTCATCATCTTAAGCCATCGTATCTTGCTAGTTTTGGTAATTTTCTTAGTCACTTATTTATCCTTACTTTGCGCAGGGCTCTATACAACATTCATATTTCAGAAGCCTGACCCAGATCTTGAACCTCCTCTAACGACCCCAATACCTTTTGAGGGTTCCAATAATCATGATGAGGCAAGTACCTTTCTCTTGTCATATCTCATCCTATACAAGAATAAATTACTCTAAACTTCAGAAAAAGAGTCTGGCTAATGACTTTAGTGTCGGTTGTATAGTTAGAAAATCTATGCTTTACTTTGTAGTTTGACAACAATTGCTTCAGTCTCCAGCTCCCTGCCCGGATTTGATTGTTAGTCCATTTGTTAAATCATTCTTCACGATTTTGCAGAGAGAATTGCCGGTAAACACTGACACAAGTGCACCTGTGGAAGATTCATCACAAGGACTAGGGAAGATTAGTGAACAGAAAGGAATATTGGGACCAGGCCCTGCTGATTTACGTTTCTCTGAAGCAATTTGATACCCCTTTTATTTAGGAAGATGAACTAAAATGTTTTGGTAATGTAGCTTAAGTGGTGTTTCAATAACACAGATGATCATATTATCCATATATATATTTAAAAAACCATGTGTTCAGTTCTCCAATTGATTTCTATTATTCAACAACAACACTAGGCATACTGATACTTTTTTTCCTTGCTCCATGATGTGAACACGAAATGAGCAACAAATTTAACTCTTGCAGAACGCAGCTGGATTTTGGTAACAAGAACTGACTCACTCTTCCTCCTAAGAGAAAAAAGATCTATCCTGGTACAATTCACTTCAATCAGAATCAGAGTCATGCCTCCTCCTTTTATCCTTCTTCTCTTTCTTGTGCTTCTTTCTCTCATCTGAATCACGAGTGTGTCGCTTCTCATGCCTTTCGCGTTTTTCACGCCTATCATGTCTCTCTTCCTTCTCTCTCTTTGCAGGTTTCCTTTCCTCATGCCTATCCTTCTTTTGGTCCCTCTCAGCATCTTCCGGTCCATCTTCAACAGTTTTGATCCCTGATGTATTTGCTGGCAAACGTGCTGGCTCTGCATCTTCTTTTTGAGGGGGCGCAAGGGTACTAGGATCTTCCCAAGGTCTTGGTGCTCTGTACAGAGTTGCAGAAATGTGAGAAGAAGGACGAAGAAAAACTACCAATAAAGCATAAAGCCACCAAAAACATTTGACAGGGATAGTCACAAAGAAAAAAAAACTTACTTTGCATAGCCAAGGCCGTGAACCCACACTGCATCAGCATTCCCTGCACCCAAGTCCTCTGCTGTTGAACCCCTCTTCACAAGTTCAGTAAACTCTTGCTTGTCAAGGCGATTTCCTTGTGGTCTTGTAGAGGACTTTGGTGCCAAGCCAAGAGCCTCCCTCATGGCCTGTTCCTCTTGTTCCTTAACTCTCTGAATCTCCTCTTTCATAGCATCCGTGTTGGATTTCCCATTTTTTTTATCTCTAGCATACCAGTGAAGATCTTTACCTATTCAGTTGTTGTACATGAAAAAATTGAATGTCAGTCCAGACTCCCTACAATGAATCTATGAAAATCTAATAGCTAGAAAGGAAAAGAAAATCATGATTAAATTATGTGACCGGATTCCTCAGAGAGACAAGAGAATGCAGAGAATTTATCAAAAGAGTAACTAAAGTAAAACAAACATCGATTGCCCAAACTCCAATTGAGAATGAACAGAGCAAGGAAGCATGCAAAAGCCAGCAGAATGCAAAAAGATTATAAAGAGCGAATTAGATGACAGTAAAATCAAATCAGATGACAACGAAATCAAGGGATTTTGACTGTTTTAGAGCTACATGAATCATTTTTCTGCATTCCTATGGTTTGATAACTACCATACCAAAACCAATCAAACAAGTTATCCAATAAGACCCAAATTCACAAGACTGCCAAAGAGGATCAAGTATACTCTCAAGATGACTGGTTCAGTAATAACCACACTGTAGGAGGAACCTTGGCAACAATTAGGGAGCAATTTCATGAAATTCAAGAAACATAAAAAGAGAATAAGAAAAAGAACCTTTTTGCCATCTTCCAACAGGAGCCTTGATACTGTGACCCAAATAGTTCTCCCTATATTTATCGGCCTTCACTTCATCCCAACTGAATTCTGCAACATTTGTAAACAAATTCAATTACCATTATAGTCTCCAAGCATAATCATAATAAGCAGCTTATGTTCGAAATCTTGATTAGAAACCAAAATACCAAAAAACGATCCAGAGTGTAAAAAAGACAGATAACAAGGGAAATAAACGATTGACAACAGCAATGACAAAGCTTCTTATGAAATTCAGCTTCTCTCACAAATGCTTAGACCTAATCCACACCTTCAAACCATAGATCATTCAAAAAGGAACCCTAAAAACCAAAATCATTAATTGCAGAGAAGAAAGAAGAGATCAAATTGATGATACATGAAAACCCTAAAAGTTGTCGGATCTTATAATTAGAAGCAAAATTCGAAACGGAAATAACGAAACTTACGATCTCGACCACCACGAACACCACCCCTCGTCGGATGATACATCGATAACCCTTAAAGTTGCAAACTTTTCTGCGTTCGTCCTTGATTTGCCCTCAGGAGGCTTAACCTGAACTTTCTCAGATTCTGGTTCGGATTAAGGAAGTCGCAAGAAACAACGGATTTTTAGTATTTTACTGCAGAGACAAAATTTGAAGTTCTTTTTCGGAAAATTGAAGACGGTGATTTAATTTATGGGCCAGTACGGGCTTTAGGCCCATTTGGGGTTAAATAGAGACAAAACTTGAGAAGACACGTGTCGTGTACAAAGGAGGACAGAAGTGGGGAGAAGTCGAGAAGTGACCACCAGACAATTGTAAGCCTAATCCACCGATTCAATCAAAACCCTAAACTCTAAGTCCTTGCTGTTGAACAATGGCTGAAGAAGCTCAGAAGCGTTCTAATGGCTCTGATTCTTCTCCTCTGAAGGTTCCTCCTTTCATCACCAACTTATTCCCCTTTCTTAAACCTAAGCCTCCTGTTGCTGCTAGTGATGTCAATGGTCCTAAGCCCACGGGAGTCTCCGGCGAAAAGGAACCTCAAAAGTCGACTTACGAGGTTGTCTCTTTCCCTTACAATCCACCCAAGAACGCAGAGCCACTGAAGTTTGAGGCTGAACCCACCTCTGGCAGGACTTCCAACTCCGTCATCCTTTGGCAGGTTATTTGATAAGAGATGTGTATTTTAGAGATGGAAAATCATGGAATTGTGATTTGATTTGACTGACGATTGGGTTTGGTGAGAGGTGATATGTGATGTTCTTTATGAGGGGAACGATTGACATGGGAGGGACCATGGCTTATCTAAGGCAGATGTTCATCATTTATGTCTCTATGACTCAAGATTATCGCTTCCTGTTTACTTGCAACTATTCTGCCTTTTTCTCTACCAATAGGCAAACATGGTTCTGTTGAGTTCTCGATTTGCAAGTTTTGCTGTTTCATTTGTTTCAATCAGTTGCAGGGTGCTACATTGAATGTTGAAAAATAGTTACAGTTATTGTTATGCTCCTGTACTTTTTTACCTTCTTGATTCCTGCTATAGTATACATTAAGTTGCTTTAGAGGACCTTTAGCTATTAGCTGGATGACGCCTCATGTTATTTGTGCTCCTTTCAATTGCTTTCCTAACTATTCAACAGTGGTCAGTTTTCACACTGGAGGATTGCAAGTTTTGTGGTAAATTGAACCATCAATCGCTAGCTTGATATATGTATAGTATGACTTTGGCACCTGCACCTTTAGATGTTTTGGTTGTGGTGTGCTCTATTTGTTCTGATGATGTTCAAATCCTGCAAAAGGTTGAATTCTTTATGGTTGATTTAGTGGAGTATTTTCTAAAACTATCTCAGGTATATGCACTTGGAGGGTTTCTTGTCCTGAAGTGGGCCTGGGCGAGATGGAATGAGAGGAACGAAAGAAGTGGCAAAAAGGAGACGACAGATGATGATGATCAACCTTCTCATCGGGAAGATGCAGATGATGATGATCAATCTTCTGATGGGCATGAAGACTAGTCATATCACATGAACACGATGAAACATTACCTAGTTTGGTTCTGTATAGCAAAAGCACCAAAAACTTCTGGGTGAAGATTTCTTATTTTCCATTGTATGTACTCGAGTCTTGAGTTTCATCTCCTTCTGCAAGGGGACTAGAAATCACTTCTCTTGCTCGCAAAAAAGTTCTTTTTTTACTGGACAAATCTCTTCTTCTTCTTGTGTTGTGTTCTAGTAATGTGGCTGTGCAGTATCTTTGGCTCGAGACTTGTAATTTGATCATTGTTAGTTAGGTTTCAGGAGACTTAGCCTTCATTCGCCTTTAAAATATCATAAATCGGACAAATGAACAAACATAGTCAATAAAACGGGCTCTCATACATATCAACCACCAAGGTCCTATACTTACCGGGTTATGAATCACATACATAACTTTTGCCTCTTCTATACAGTATTTTGATGCTGTTCCTGCCAAATTCATACAAAGCTGATATAGTCTACAAACAGAATATACAACAACATCACTCTACAAAGATCCAACAATGGTATCACGAAACTGACCACAAGCCTTCAACAGAATCATACTCGCCTAAATAAGCCATCATCTGAACCACCAGTAGGAGGCAGCCCAGCGGGGCGTGTGTAGTAAGGAGTCGAATACAATTCTCTACTACGCAGAACTGAATCGGGATACAAGCTCCGAGTAGGTGTCGCAGGTGTATATGTACCTGCTCGTCTATCTAAGTTCAAACTAGTCGAGGGTACTTGGTTACCTTCAAAACCAGATGTTCCACCAGAGATTGCATTGCCTGAAACACTTGGTGTGCCTTTATAAAGTCTGAATCCTGGAACATCGACCATTGGGGGACCATCTGGCCTGAAGCTGTTCCATAGTTTTGGGCCACCAATGTATGGGGTGGTCAAAAGTCGGTCATCCATTGACAAAGGAGGACATAATTGGCTTTGGAAGCCAGCGGTTAGGAGATTTTTTGTGTATGCTTTGGTGAAAGGCTGATCTCCAGGTAACAGGGGAATGTCTCGCTCAGGTATATGGGTGACCATAGCTTTCTGAGAACTCGAAGCTAGAAAGTTGTTCCTCGTTGAAGCATCAGACGTAAAATCAGTGGGTACTCGGAAAAGTCCAGCACAGCCAACAGGAAAATCTAACATGGAGGACCCAGCGCTGGAAGCAGGGAGAGAAGGTTTAGTACCAAATGCTGGTTCTGTCGGTAGTGCGTTTGTGTTCGTATATGAACCTGGTGTTGACGGATACGAGCTTTCAGAAAGACACTCAGGTTTTCTGATACGTACACTATTGACTTTCTCTTGCAGTGACAACTTAGCTTGCTTTAGCGCAGTGAGTACGGTTTCACAGGTATCAGACTTCTCCTCTGTCAGTGGGACTAAATCTACTTTCTGGATGGTAGTGGCAGTACTGTATAAGGAACCACCTCTGGAGTTTGGTTGCGTTACAGAAGGTGACTGAATAGTTGATGAAGACTGTTCAGAGATACCTTTACAGCTCTGTTGATGGGAACGCTCACCTTTAGGGATCTCAGAAATATGTTTTCCTTCGTCACTAGAAGGAGAAGCATCTTGTTCCACAGATCTGGAACCGCAACTTTTGCAGCACTTATCAGGTGATGTTACTGAATTATTAGGTGAACCATGCGACAAAGTTTCAAATGATTCCCTAAAGTCAACTTCATTGGCTATAGACCTTGTATCACGGAGTGAAGGGACTACTGTGGAACCTTGAAGCTGAGCTTGGGCTTTTTCCCCGTTACTTTCATCCGTCACATCTGAATGGTTTCCTGCATCACATAGATCCTGCAAGATTGGACAAGAAATGTTGATCAGGATTTCCAGTGAATTCACTGAAATGTTTGATCAGACTGCTAACTTCACTCGTTGATATATGCATGAGCGGAGGCGAGATTCATATTTGTGAACTAAAGATAATCTCATAGATAATGTCTTCAGAAACAAAATAAGTACATGAGAAAGTGAATGCAAGAAGACAAAAGCAAACATTGCCATAACTTCTTAACACAATGGAGAGAAGACAGAATAAAAGACTCAACGTATTCACATGCAATTTTTTTATGGATGCTAAAACGAGTGAATCAAATGCAGAAGAATGCAACATATGCCACATAAAAGCTCATGAGTTCAAATTCTGGAACACTCATATAAGCATGAACAATACCATAATCACAACTGATGAATCCCTCAAAATTATCAAGAGATCAAAGCCTGAGAAATAAGGCATACCAGGGCAGATGATTTATTCTCTCTGAACTTTTTCTCCCATTCCTTTTGAGTCTCTTCCATATCTACAAAAGATCCGATAACTTGTGCACGATTTTCTAATGCTCTCTCCAAGTTGATGTCCATACTGTTTTCCTTCTTCAAACCATTTGAATTTGACAACTTGTTCAAACTTTCGTCTGCCTTCACAACAGTAACATCAACCGCGGTTCTGGATGCTTCTTCACATGTTTGAGGAAGGACGTCAGTGCGAACTCCATTTTCTTGAAGATCAACTGGGTTCCCATCTCTCTTGTAATCTTCAGATACATATCTAGAGAGTTCAAAATTGGTTAGTTATTCTAATACACAACATATATTATAATACAATAACTTTACTAATAAATTCATCAGGTCGAGCTATGATGAGTATAATAAAAGATAGAAAACCTTCAATCTCAAATTTCTAAGCACTTGTCTCTAGGCAATGCTTGCAGAGTTTGCTTATTTGATTGGCATGTACACAATAATAGCCACTCATAAATCACTGAGCAGCACAAGATATGAAACAAACCTTGACTCGCTGCGTCTTATTTGCCGACAAGATCTTCCTTGGCGATGTCTCGGTGAGGAAAAATAAGCAGACTCAAAACCTCTATGTCTCCTATTACGGGATGATTCCTTGATCTTGTCAGAAGAAGCAGGTTCCCTCATGCGACCTTTCCAGGATAAGCTTTTGCCAAGCACTAGAAAAGAAATAAATCTCCGACATTGAGAGTTGGTCGACCTCATCAAACCCCTGATTCAAAACAATTCAGATAGAAGTTCTTACCTGAATTTGTCTGAGAGTAGCTTTCACGATCAGAGTTTGAATCATAATCATCAGAGACATCAGTGTATCCATTTTCTTCCAGGATGGCAAGAACATCAGCAGTTGCCTGCTCAGCCTTCTTTCTCTGTAAAGATACGATCTTGAGCTGTTCCTCTAGCTCTGCTACCTAAAAGATCAAGACAGAACACATAAGGCTAAATTAAAAACAGCTCACTTGATAACTACAAAAATTAGACAAGAACATACTTTATCAGCGAGTCCATCAAGCTTTGCTCTAGCACTCTTGGAAACAGCTCTTTCAGCAAGTAAACGAGCACGAAGAAATTCAATAGTCATGGAAGTAGGATCTTGTGCGTCTGAATCAATAGACCTATAAAATGCACCCAAAAACCAAAAAAAAAACTAAGTGAGCCATCTCCTAATTACGAATCAAACCAGGTCCTAAATGTGATTATTCGATTTCAAAACGATCGTAATCATTTGGAAGAAAAAAAAAAAAGACAGAACTATACCGATGATCTAAGCTGTCTTGATTCGCCATCGTCCAGACGACGCAGAAGGATCTGCGAACTTGGAAGATCGTTTGAAAAATTTAATGTGTAAGAGAGAGCCTGCGGTGTGAAGGCGTCTCTGTCTTTGCTTAATAATCAACTACACAAGTCAATGAGGATAGGTTTTTAATTATTAATTAAAGTATTTTTCTCTCATCTCATTGGTTCTAATTATTTACTAATTTCGATTTAATATTTCGATGTAGCAGACAAAGTCATGGCTTAGATTGAGGGGAAAAATAAAAAAGTAAAAAAAACAAATCATACAGTATTTTTACTTTTCGTTTGGGCCATATTTACAAATCTTTATAATAGCGGACGCCAAAAATATAATGAAATACAATTTAATTGGCATCTTTAGGTTACAGGGATAATTTTTCTCTTTCCTTCTTCTTTCTTTTCTCTCTCTATCTCCATTCTCTATTCTCTTCTCTTTTGGTTTTGGAGCTACAAAATATACAGAGAGGAATCGCCTGATTGTGTTCGACCCGAAATTCAAGGGAACCTCTTTTCTCTTTTTAGGTATTTCTTCAGCGGCTAAATCTCCCTTGTCTCAGTAGTGATATTACAATACAGCTCGTCTCTTTTCCCCCCCTACAGGTTTCCTTTTCGTTTGATTCTGTTTCCGCCTTTTTTTTTTGGGGGGGCTTACTTGTGTTTTCACCCTTCAGATTGACGAAACCCTAGTCGCCTTCTTTTGATTTGGTTTCAGTTTTTCTGGAAAAAAGCGAAGAGAGGCTCCATTGATTTGGTTTTCAGCTCTTTTTTTATTTTTTCCCCTTTTTCGAGACCTTATTTCGTTTCACGGAGGGACGGACGGACTCTGGAGTGGGTTAAAGGTTACTCTATGCGATTCTTCTGGATAACTTGATGCCGCAGGATCACGCATCGTGGGATCGGAAGGAGCTCTTGAGGCAAAGGAAACACGAGAGGCCTGAGCAATCTTTTGATTCGCCTTTTAGATGGAGGGATTCGCCTACTACTCCTTCTTCTCATCATGTTCCTCGAGAGTTTTCTCGTTGGGGATCTGGAGACTTCCGCAGGCCTTCTTGTAAGAAACCTACCCTACCCCTCTTTCTTTTATTTTCTTCTTTTTCTTTCGCTAATTAGGGCTTTGAATCTGCCGGCTCCGTTTTTGGTACTGTCTATTCTATGGATTTCTTAGAGATAATATATTTACTTTTTTCCTTTTTTGTGTTTTGTACCCCTTGAGTTCTTTTTTTGTTTTTGGGGCAAATCCTTGTTTCTTAGATTGAGTTCTTACTGTGTCATGATAGTTTAGGGATTTTTTGGGGCATTACCACAGCTCTGAAGATTGACAGGAAGTGAGTTGATGAGGAGCAATTTTTAATACTCAGGTAGATATAGTTTGATAGCGAGAGGACTTTCTTACCTCAATTGTGTCAGTATTTTGTGTTCATGAATCTTAAAACGGGTAAAAGATCCTAACATCGTCCAGTGTTATTAGTCTTAGATGAAGCTAGGTCTTACTTTTGCAGGTTTTTTCACGTATATAATTTTTCCTTCTCGTTTTGAGACCCTGTGTGGGCTTAATTGCATTTTTGTCTCCTAAAATTGATTTTCTGTCATGATGATCCTGAGCCTTTTGGAGAATCTAATATTACATGTTTTGCCAATAGGAAAATTCCAAAATTTGTGGAGAGAAGTCGTTTTTAGTTCTACAAGTTATATATTTTGGATGAACATAGGTGTCTTGCTTTATAGTTTGTTATTCTGATCTTCGTTTTTTCTTCAAATTTTCTGAAGGTCACGGTAAGCAGGGTGGACGGCACCAGTTTGTGGAGGAGACTAGTCATGGATATGCATCTTCTCGCTCTAGTGCCCGGGTGTTTGAAAATGACTACTATAGGCCATCGGCATCACGTGGAGACTGGAGATATACCAGGAATTGCAGGGATGATAGAGTTTCTGTAAGCCAAAAGGAATGGAAGTGCAATACATGGGAGATGGACAACGGATCTTCTAGAGGGTTTGAGAGGCCATTTGGTATTAGAAATGGTCGGAGGTCAGTTGATGAAAGGCCACTACATGCCTCACATACTCATACTACCGTGGTGAACTCTTTGGATCCAGCAAACTCTACTCATCAGCCGGACACTGAGATCTGTACCCCAGTACGGTCACTTAAGTTTAAAAATGAGCTGAAATTTGCAGATCAAAGGTTGTCAGTTCCTTTAGATCCTCATTCTGACTGTGTTAGCTTGTTTGAACGGCCTTCTTCGGAGAACAATTATGGCAATAAGGTTTGCTCACCAGCAAAGCAATGCAATGATTTGATGTATGGTCGAAGGTTAGCTAATGGTAATTCATTAGATCCTCCAATTCCCAATGAAGAGCTGGAGGGGACTTGGGAACAGCTTCACCTGAAAGACCCACAAGAAAATAATAGGTTACATGGTAGCAGTGATTTAGACGGTGCTAGGAAATGTGCAAAGGAGAGTTCTCTGGGAGCAGTTGGGAAGCTTCCACTGTGGAACAGTTCTGGGAGTTTTGCATCTCAGAGTTCAGGTTTTAGTCATTCAAGTAGCTTAAAAAGCTTGGGGGTTGTTGACTCCAGCGATCGGAAAATTGAGGTTCTTCCTAAAATTGTTACTGTGACTCAATCTTCTTCAGGAGATGCTAATGCATGTACCACAACTACTCATCTTTCTGAGGAGATGAGTTCTAGAAAGAAACAACGTCTTGGGTGGGGTGAGGGCCTGGCGAAATATGAGAAAAAGAAAGTTGATGTTAACACAAATGAAGATGGAACGACATTGTTGGAAAACGGTTCAGAGGAACTGCATTCATTGAACAAAAATATTGCTGAGAAAAGTCCTATAGCAGCCATTGTTCCAGATTATGGTTCCCCTACAACTCCATCCTCTGTAGCTTGCAGTTCATCACCAGGTACGATACATTTTGTCAATGCGTCACTCTGCGTGCTATTCTCATTCCTGTTTTATTTGGAGTTATTTGCATTATTTTCTTATTACTTGAGTTTTTCCATTGAGTATCTGTTCTTTTAAACACTGATTTCCATTTTGACTTTCTATCATGTCTTCCACTTGCTTTTTATACATCCACTCCTTATCTTCAGCAGGGGACAATGTAACTTACTCATAATTTTATTTTTGTGTGTCTGCAGGGTTTGCAGATAAATCATCTGTGAAGGCTGCTATAGCTGCAAGTGATGTCAGTAACATGTGCCGTTCACCTAGTCCTGTGTCTAGTATTCACCTTGAACGACTTCCAATCAATATAGAGGAGCTTGATAACATCTCAATGGATCGTTTTGGCTGTTTGCTCAATGAGTTACTTGGTACTGATGATCCTGGTTCAGGGGATTCCAGTTCTGTCCAATTGACATCAATGAACAGATTACTTGCCTGGAAAGGTGAAATTTTGAAAGCTGTGGAGATGACTGAATCGGAAATTGATCTCCTTGAAAACAAACATAGGTCGCTAAAGCTTGAAGGTAAAACACACGGCCGTGTTGTTGGACCCAGTTCATACTTATGTGGGGTAGATGGAAATGTGCCCAAGGAGCAGGAAGCTTCTTGTATTTTGGGTTCTAAGGCAGCAGCTTCCTCTGCAGCTGAAACACTGGTGAGAGATCCTGTTCATCAGGCCGGTTTAGCCAAGGTTCCCGTTGCTGTTTTTGATGAAAATCCTGGAGAAGTTAAATTTCTATCCCAATCTTTTGCCACTGTCGAAAGCAAAGAAGATATGCTGCCCATACCGTCTATGAAGGCAGCTGCTTCTTCCAAAGAGATTAACACACCTGCTTTTGCCAATAAGGAAACTATTGAGCTTTCTTCTGCTGATGATAGCATGGCCTCCAATGAAGACTTGCTCTGTGCTAAGTTATTAGCTTCCAATAAGAAATATGCCTGTGAATCATCTGGAGTATTCAATGAATTGCTTCCAAGAGATTTCTGTTCGTTTGATGACTCAAGATTCCCTGGCATATGTCAAACGCAGTTGGATTCTCATGTCAAAGAAAAGCTTGCAGAGAGGATAGAGCTTTTGAGAGCTAGGGAGAAAATCTTGCTCCTTCAGTTTAAAGCGTTTCAGCTCTCATGGAAGAAAGATTTGCATCAGCTGGCTTTAACAAAGTACCAATCAAAGTCTACCAAAAAAATAGAACTATATCCAAATGCAAAAAATGGAGGGTATCTGAAGCTTCCCCAACCTGTACGCCTGAGGTTTTCTTCTTCAGGTAAAGTTCTCAAATCTCTTTTTCTCTCTCTTTGTTACTCTGTTTTTTTAAGCTTTTCATGGCCTGTCTTTGTCTGGGATAAATTTAGCTTTTATCTTGTCATAGTAAGGTGTCAGTCTTGGTATGTCCTTCTTTAGAGTATTTAACTTAGTCTTTACCTTTTTCTGAGGTAAATATGTCTTAGTTGTAGGGACTTCAATTTATTGAGAGAAAACATATACAATTCTTGATACTGTCGATTGAACCATGATGCAATATGTTCTATGGGCATCAGAGCCGTCAGATAGTGGACATAATTCTTTATTTGCATGCTAAGTTCAAAGTCATTTCATGCTAACGTGTTTGCTGGATGTTGATAATGCTATGTTAATTTATGTTAGGGTTTTATACTAATATTTTCTCCACTTTAATATTCATTTTAACATCTAGCTTGTATAAGGAGGTGTAGTCCAAGCAATTGCTTATTTAATTTTTGTTCCCAGTCGCCTAGAGGCAGTTAGAAAGTATCTCAATACGCGGGAGATGATTGCCGTCTAAAAATTTGGGATAAAGATCACAGTTGAATTGAAGTATTTTTTATCGTCGAATTTTGAAGCTAATAATTGTTTTACTCTACACGTGCAGCTCCAAGAAGGGATAGTGTAGTCCCCACAACAGAGCTCGTAAGTTATATGGAAAAGCTGCTTCCGGGTACCCATCTAAAGCCTCTTAGAGACATTTTGAGAATGCCTGCTATGATTTTGGATGAGAAAGAGAGGGTGAAGTCAAGGTTTATCTCTAGCAATGGACTGATTGAAGATCCATGTGACGTTGAGAAGGAAAGAACAATGATTAATCCTTGGACCTCAGAGGAGAAAGAGATTTTTCTGAATATGCTAGCAATGCATGGGAAGAATTTCAAGAAGATTGCTTCATATCTTACCCAAAAGACAACTGCAGACTGTATTGACTACTACTACAAAAATCACAAGTCTGATTCTTTTGGGAAAATAAAGAAGCAGCGTGCTTATGGTAAGGAAGGGAAGCACACCTACATGTTGGCGCCACGAAAAAAGTGGAAACGTGAGACAGGGGCAGCCTCTCTTGATATTTTAGGGGCTGTCTCCATTATAGCAGCAAACGCGGGAAAGGTTGCATCAACCAGGCCGATCTCCTCCAAAAGGATCACCCTTAGAGGTTGCAGCAGTTCTAATTCATTGCAGCACGATGGAAATAACTCTGAAGGATGCTCCTACAGTTTCGATTTCCCTCGTAAGAGAACTGTTGGTGCAGATGTTTTAGCTGTTGGTCCTTTGTCATCAGAGCAGATAAATTCTTGCTTAAGGACTTCCATGAGCTCTAGAGATGGGTGTATGGATCATCTTAAGTTTAATCCTGTTGTAAAGAAACCTCGGATTTCTCATACTCTACATAATGAAAACAGCAATGAAGAAGATGACTCATGTTCAGAAGAGAGCTGTGGGGAAACGGGTCCTATTCATTGGACAGATGATGAGAGATCTGCCTTTATACAAGGGTTTTCGCTATTTGGAAAGAATTTTGCTTCAATATCGAGGTACGTCGGGACAAGGTCTCCGGATCAGTGTAGGGTTTTCTTTAGCAAAGTTCGGAAATGTCTTGGGTTGGAATTTATACAGTCTGGACCTGGAAATGTTAGCACATCTGTAAGTGTTGATAATGGCAATGAGGGTGGTGGAAGCGACTTGGAAGATCCGTGTCCTATGGAGAGTAACTCTGGCATATGCAATAATGGAGTTTGTTCCAAGGTGGATATGAGTTCTCCTACCTCACCTTTTAATATGAATCAGGATGGTGCTAATCATTCAAGCTCTGCAAATGTGAAAGCCGACTCTAGTAGATCAGAACAAGAGAATGGGCTGACATATATGCATTTGAAAGATGGTAGTAATCTCGTGAACAATGCATATGTCAATGGCGTTTTCCCGGGTCTAGTTTCAAAATCTTGCAGAGATTTGGTAGACATTAATTCTGTTGAAAGCCAGTCTCAGGCTGCCGGGAAAAGCAAGATCAATGATATACTGTCAATGGAAATTGATGAAGGTGTTTTAACATCTGTTGCTGTATCTTCTGAGCCCTTGTATTGTGGTTTAAGTGTTCTTTCCAATGTTATTGTGGAAACCCCTACAGAAAGCTCAACAAAGGTGTCAGGAGATCAAGTTGCTGCAATGCCTAAACTTTGTTCAAAGAATCAGGATGGAGTGATGCAAGCTGCAAACAGAACCAGAAATTCTGGCCTTGAACCTGAAAGTGCACCTTCAGGTTTCAGGTACCCTGAGTGTCTGCACCATGTTCCGATTGAGGTGTGTACGGAAAACCCTATAGGCGTCAGTGTACCACGAGGAAATTCAAATTGCCATACAGAGTCCGAGTCAGGAAATTCTCTTGTTGGACAAGTTGTTGAAACACATGACTTGGGTTGGCAGTCTTCCAAAGACAGTCTGGAATTGGATGGGAGGCTTGGGGGTTTAGGCCATGTTAACCCTGAGCAGAATGGTCAACGAAGTGCGACCAATGCGGAATCTTGTCAAGTCCCGCAGAGATCAGTCAACCAAGATCTGAGCAGGATAAGTAGATCAAAATCCGATTTGATCGTGAAAACCCAACGTACAGGTGAAGGTTTCTCACTCAACAAGTGTACTAGTTCAGCTCCTAAGCCTCTGGCAGTATCCCATAAAGAGGGCAGATCTGGTCACAGCAGGAGCCATTCGTTTAGTTTGTCTGATACTGAGAGACTCGATAAGAATGGAGATGTAAAGCTGTTTGGTACAGTACTTACTGCTGATGAGAATGGAATAAAACAAAAACACAATCCATGTGGAAGTGTCAGGTCATCATCAACCTTGAGCAGGGACCATGATACAAGACATCATTACATTAATCAGCAACACCTTCAAAATGTTCCTATTACGAGCTACGGTTTTTGGGATGGCAACAGGATCCAGACCGGGCTCACATCTTTGCCAGAGTCGGCCAAGTTGCTTGCAAGTTGCCCCGAAGCATTTTCCACGCATTTTAAGCAGCAAGTTGGTAATAGCAAAGAGATTCAGCTGGATGTTACTAGTGGAATTTTGAGCTTTGGGAAGCATAACGAAGATAGATCTGAGGCCTCAAGCGCTAAGGATGAAGGTAACATAGGAGGGGTAAATGGTGTAGCAGAGGCAGCCACGTGAATCAAAAATGCTTCTTAGGGTCATGATTAGTTTGTTTTGGAGGATTGACATATTCTTTGTTTGTCATCCTATCTGTATTATATCTCTTTTAACCTTTTTTTTATTTAATTTAGAATGTCAGTTAATATAGGCATTTTTTTTTTTTTTTGGTTCAGCTCAAGTTAGGTGCCTGCAGAAAATTCATAGCTGATGTTTGTATTTGTAATGTTGCTGATAATAACAGAGAGAGCTAAGAGCTAAGCTTAGCTTCTGTATGTTTTCAAGAAGGATAACACTTGATGAACAAGCATGGCTAATGTTGTACAGTAAAAGACTAATTCAACTTCACTTGCAGGAGGAAAAACCTTTTTCTTCTGCCTCGGAACTTGTTTGGAGAATTGGTGGTAGAGGTGCCACAATTTTAACTACCTGCAGAATGGTAAGGACATGAATATATGGTCTAAATATAAGGACTAAGGGATCTGGTGAAGACCTCTTCAACTTTAGCACATACATTCACAGATTAAGGATGGTTCAATGTGAGTTACCTTATGAGTGTTCAACAGGTTTAGTAGCTCTACTTGATGAGCATGCAGATGATATCCACAATCCCCAGGGACAGCCTGATTTGGTCTTCGGTAACCCCTGCAATGTATCCAGCCATAGTGCATTCATCATTTTAATACCATTACGACACATGCCATAAGAGGTGATACACTCCACAAGTAACTACCTATTATATTCCATTGTTCAATTATCGAAAACCATTCATCTCAAGGAATCTAGAAAATGTATTGAAAAAAAATAAGTACAGAAAAATAGTGATCCAAGTTTGTACCCATCTTCGGCAAAGGCAGCAGCATCATCTACAAAATCTGGGTCAAAGCACTTTGGTTGTCCGCCCGCAACATAAAGAGGGTCCCCTGCACTTGATCAGCATGTAAGTTATCTGTTTCTAAGTTTCATGTTTGCTGACTTGCAGAGAGGCCCTGTAAACATCACCTCTTTCATAGACAAACAACTGCCAAAAAGAAACTTATGTGTAGCAAAATCTTACTAGACTATGCCATAAGCAGCTCATGTCCTAGACTACAACTATATGTATATCGCTCGTACAATCATAACTAGTTGAACCATCACGTGGGACTAAGGCATTTTCAAAACATGATTCCATCCCTTCGTATTCAATGTTTTACTGAAGTTTTCCTATCAGCAGCTAGCAGTTTGGTCGTCCCATGATTGCCTAGTTGATAAAAAACTAAAGCTGCAAAAGTAACTCAAAGCTACGTATCCAACTTTTCTTATTTTCTAATAATAAAGGACTATAAGTGCACAAGCCACACAAACTACCAGCTCAAAACGTGTGGCAGAACAGAAGGAAACAAAAGTATTTACCTACCAAGGGATGTCCAATGTATGCAAGATGAATCCGGATTTGATGTGGTCTTCCAGATTGTATCTCTACCTGTTTTGCAGAAAAACAAGGTGATTGTGAAAAACTTCGTTTTGGTCCTACTATCTCATTTTCTTTCTGCGTTATCCTTCTGTGACACATGACATTTGAAAATAAGAAGGAACGAAGGAAACCTTAACCAGCGTGCAATTTTTTTGCCTGTCCCTCTCCAGAACCGCTACTTTGCTGAAAGCAGGTTTGCCTGACAAGAGTGAAAAACAGGTAAAACAAAAACACAAAAAAAAAAAAACACTTAAATGAGAACAATTAGATCTAGTGCTGATTATGCTGTTGCTCTAGCTAATTGTATAAGATACTAGAAGTAACCTTCCGGGGAAGCAACATATAACCCTTTTGCGACCCCAGGATATCGAACCACTCCTATAGGCTGTTTGATTACTACCTTCAGAACGTAAATAAAGAAGGAGCATTGTCCATATTTAGTTGCATATTTAGATATTCATAGCATTTGAAGATGAATTCTCAATGCAAATATAAAATGGTCTTGCCTCGTCGTCTTCAACTATACCATCTGCTAGTGCTCGATATATCTTTGATAGTTTTCTTCCAGTTCCACACTCTTGATCCAGGTTACTGTGAGAATGATGAAGAGTTTATTTTGAACATAGTGAAAAAACACTATAGATCAAGGATCTTTCCAAGAATGAGTTGGGTCAAAAAGTAAGCCATATATCATGTTTGAACTCACCCAGACCCAACAAGAGATGTTCCCTCAGCAAAATAAGCTGCAAGTTTAGTTTTTGCAAGCTTTGTCTTCGCACAGAGAAGTATACCTGAGAAAAGAGTCCATTTTCACTAAAACAAATGAAATAGTTTGAAAACAACAGGTTTTAACAACTTCCCCAATAGGAGATGCTTTTGCGATGTGAACTGATAAGTCCAGTGAAGAGTGCAACATTTATAAAGGCACGGAGAATACTAGCATCTTAGTTGGTCAAATGAAAAGGGGAAAAAAAAAGTCTATAGACTAACCTGATGTTCCTCTACCCAGTCGATGTACAGGGACAGGGTGTGGTGATTCACGGGATCCGGTGGAAGAACCTTCTTTACCAAAACACCACTGCAGTTGCGTCAACAAAGTCCGTTGCTGGAAAAGTCCTCCTGGCAATACTTGAAGTCCAGAAGGCTTGTTTAAAGCGATCTGCATTAACAATTACAGTATATGAAATACCACCAAAAATATGGACATCACTGCAAGTTTAGAAAGAAAAAAAAAGTGATCTCACAAATTACAAACTTCATTTGGAACTGAAAGATAGATTAAATGCGCAGAAAAGCAAACTAAACAAGCAAAGAAACAACTGGACAAGAGTTTTCAATGTTTTGTTCAGAGCGGGAAGTTACCAAATCATCGTCTTCATACAAAATTTCTAGAGTGTATGGCGTGTCAGGTTCCTTCCAAGGAAGCCTATGGTAAACTAACTTGGAACCACTCCTGAGAAACAAACAAAAAATAAAAATGAGACACCTTTACAAAAGCCTAACAATTTATAATATCATTCTAGGCAAAAAGAACCTGAGAAGTGTGTTTGGATCATTTACAACTTCCCCGTCAACTTGTATCTGCAAAACATCGTACACGAGAAATGAAATTACAAAATTCTCCAGAATCAAGAGAGAAATTTCTTGTGAAATATTGGTATAAAGAAAGAGCAAACCTGTCCATTTTGAATTCGTTGAATCCACCTGCAAAAGAGTAATTTAAAGAATAAAACGTCAAAAACGATATTGAAGAGAAGAGTAGAGGAGGAAGAGTAAAACCCTAGCAATGGAGCTGAGCTCTTGTATTTCGTGGAGTAGAAATCTGACACCGTCGTTAACTCTGTATACAAATTCCACAAATTCAAAAAGAGAAAAAACGAAACCAAAATTTTAGAATCCTGAAGGAAGCAATAGTGGAAGACCTGACACAGAAGAGGAGACGACATCCTTGTATGCCAAACCATCGTTAAGCTCCGGCCATGGCACACCGATACGTTGCGACGGCGGCGACATCACCCTTTCAAATCGAGTAGAAATATAAACCGAATTAAAACCAAAAGTTGAAGGAGAATTTATTGAACCAAACCGAAATAGACCATTCATAACTTATAACCTAATTAAGCCCTCGGTGATTCAAATCTTATTTAAACCGAACTTCAAGAGTTTTTTTTTGCTTTCTCCTAATTTCAAGAGTTTTTAACTTTTAGTTTTTTGCACAAAAAAACAAAAAAAAAATTTTAGTTTATGAGTAAAAACTATTATTACTTTCTTCCAGTTCAAAATAAATCATTGTTGCTGATCAAGTAAAATTGTTATATAGATTGTTTTGATAAAATAAAGAAGAGTTTACTACCCATTTGGGAAAAAATGTATTGGATATTTTTCAAACGGAAAAACGTTTCTTTTTCTTTTGTAAACAAAAAGTAAGACAATGGTTAAATTGTCTTAGTATTACTCGAATCCAATTCTTCACATAACCTTTTCACTTTGTTGGTGAAAAGTTTCTTAAAGCACTATTAAAGCCATGACTTTTTTTTCTTTTACAGGATGAGACATTGATTTCATTTCCAAAAGTTAAGAATCGAAAAAAAAAAAAACTAATCATTTTCTAAAAAAGGATTAGTTAATGATATAGTGAAGATTAAAGGCATACAATTGAACGAAGCTTCCTATCTTATTATAGTCATGAAGAGCAGTTACAATTAAAGTAACTAACAAAGCCTAACCTTCACTAGATAACCAAAGATTATTAGATAGATTATCCAAAACCTGAAAACACTTTTGACCAACCAACCTATTCCTGTGCGGCTTTCTTGTACTCAGGCTTCAGCTCATAAGTTCCTTGGTTGCTCCCTTTGTTGTTGTATATGCAAAGATCTCTCAGCAAGTCTTTCAGGAATTGCTGCGTCAATCCACATTTCCATAAGCAACACAAACTTTGATTTTTGGGATTTCTCTTTTGAATCTCTCAGTCAAGCACTATACAAAAGTCTCTAACTTCCTTCTTCTTACCTCTGGCTGGTCAGTTTCCTGAATGAGCTGCCTCAGAGTCCAATTTGATTGTCTCTCAAAGAGATTAAACATGACCTCCTCCATTTCTCTACGGTCCCTTCTTGTTCTCTTCATTTCCGATGTCTTGTTTGTCAATTTCTTCTTTTCCTGATACAGAGCAATGAATTCAAGATCCTTAAGCAACAGTAATGTGTGTGTTTCAAGTGATAAAGATAGATACAGGAGTCGCGGTGGGGATTATCATTGGCATTGGCCTCATATGCATTCCTCTGGCATTATCAATGACCTGGTCAAGAAACAAGAAACATGATCATGGACAAAATGCAATGGAGGTTTGTCTCAAAAATCCAGGACACCACATTTGATACAACCATCTTTACAACAACCTGGATCTGTCTATTTTTGCCCATGTACTTGTTTGTTCTTTCACGGCACAGTTTTCCATAGCTCTCGATGCTCTCGTTATGAGGCCTCATGTCAAATTTGTTTTTAATCTTCCCTTCTACTGACGTTTTTCCTACAAAGAACATTGTTGAAGAAAATCTACACAATCGTCAAACATGATCAGTTCGTATCTGGATTGTAAATAAACAGACCAATGCAATATTCTTGATCCAAAATCTGATAAATGTAACCGCAACAACACATTCAACATTTCTAAGCAGCGTAACACAAGATTGATGCCATGGGAGAACCAACTGTTGTAACACAACATTGGAATACAATGTGTGGAGAAGTGTTTCTACTTACCCTCTGAAGCCTCACAGAAAACATTCATGGGGATGAAATCTTTAGACATATCCAAGTTGTAACGCCTTGGCATGCCAGGTTCAGCTCGAGCTAATTCCATTACGAACTGAGAGGCAAAAAAAAAGAGTAAACATGTCTTACACCAAGAAGCTCACAGTTTAAGTAACGAGCAAGAAAAGTTTGTACTCCTATAAAGCAAACTCAAAATTACCAAAATTATTTTGCAGAGAATCAAAGAAGCATAGAAAACAGCATCTAAAGACAGCAGAGAAGATCATAATTAGCAGAAATGGTTTCATACACTAGCCAATTCTCAAATTACAAACGAATTTGAAGTTGGTGACATCTGATCAAAATGAGGACCACTCGATATCTCCAAACTCACTCAATCCATTTCTCCAAATACATGGGATTTTTCAGAGAATGTAAAGCAAGTTTCTCAGAGAATGAAATTTCCCGATGGTACCCAAAAAAGAAAAAAAAACCTAAATAGAAAAAACACGCAATTCCTGTGAGATACGCATGCAGAGATGAAGGACGAAAATGCAAAGACGAAATAAAGAGAAGAATATATATATACTTTGGTCTCTTCGTCCCCGGGAGCTATAGGATCGACGTTGAGGATGACCTTAGCATCAGGACGGTACGGATCGTCAGGAAAAGGAAGATGTTGGAGAGAACGAGATACGAGAGAAGGAGCTTTCATCAGCCATATCGATCTCTCTGCCAAACTCGTTTCCAAAGCTTCATTCTCATTCTTCTTTACCTTCACTTCTACCTTCGTATCTTCCATTTCCAGAGACGATTGAAACACAGGAATCCAGAGCGCCTTTATATACTAACCTCAGCCTGTATTGCTAATTATTGTATTTCTTTTATTTTTTTGGCGTCTTGCTAAATTTATTAAACCAAATGCAAATAGAATCAATCATAAAGTCAAAAGGTTTATTTATAGATTGCATGCATATACCAATGTTAGTAAAATCCAGGCACTAGAACGACTACTACAAAAACCTATGTACAAAGGTCATTCATTTCATTGCCTGTTCCTTCAGGTCTCGTGTACTCTCATAAGCAATTGCGGGTTCATAAGCGTGGCCGCTTCGTTTTTCTCTCAGCTAACTTGGTAGTTGCATTTCTTTTGTTTGAAACCTCTTTCTTTTGTGTTCCAGTCTTTGTCTCTTCCTCTTTCTTCTTCTTCATTGCATTCTCCAACGCATCCTTCACAAAGAACTTTAGCCTCCATAGTGTTGGTTCGTCCTGCATACAAGCAAAACTAGCTAAGAAAAAAAGAAAAGACCCGTGTTCGGACCAGAAAGCACTAATGACGCTGGCTTTTTGGTATGAGATTTTTACCAGTACGTCCATCTCTATATTCACTTCCTCTGCTCTAGGTTGGAAGCTCGGGTCAGCTTGAGCAACTATACTCAACACTTTCTGTAGATCATCCGGAGACAATTTTAACAGTCCCAAGCCAATATTACGCTTCTCCTCAATTGTGATTTTTCTGATACTTCACCGGTGTGAGCAAAATGATACATTGACCAAAGGATACAAAAGAATTCAAATTTAAGAGTTAATAGGCCAACCTGCATCTTTCCACAACTTTATGCATTAACTTCTCCAGCTCGTCAGTAGCATGGGAAATCTGGACATCAATTATATCAGTTTGTTAGTTAAAAGGTTAACAATACAAAAGGGTCTTTGATAACTAAAAAGGATTAACCTCATTGCCCAATTCTCTAGTTGTTTTGATATGAGATGCTTCTTTTGCTAGCAGCGCCTCTGTTGCTGCTTGCTTCTCCTCTTCCTCCCGTATTTTCTCCTGTAATCAATTTTGTTAAGAACTTGGCTAACTTAAGAAACCTTCGTGCTACTAGGCTCCAGTGTGAAAGATAATAACATATTATCATTACCTCTTCTTGAACCTTTGGAAGAAAGTGTTCCCATTTCTCCTCAAACTTTTCCAGTAACTTTTTCGCCATAGAGTAAACATCACTTGTTTCTTCATTATATTTCATTGCATTCTCAAACACTAGCCGCATATCAGCATATATTTGCATAACATGTTTGTACCCAGTACCATCCTTAGCCTCCATCTGATTCTTTATTGTGCTGAAATCCATGGGCTTGTCAATAATCTACAATCAGATCAAACATGTTATAAAGAGACCCGCTTACAGAAAAAAGACAACCTCATAGCGTAGAATGTACACCGAGGACCGAGGAAAACACACACACTATCTTAAACATATTCACAGAGCAAAACATAGTAGTGTAATTTTGATAAAACGTGTTCACAAATTCATCCTGCATTGATCACTAGCTTTCTCTCCATTCGCTCATCAACTGTAGACTTTATCATTTAACTGGATTCTAGTTCATCCTAACAAAGTATATGACGGCATATATTTTGAACGAGAATAAGGTAAATGCATAGCTAGAAACTCCATAGACTGTCTTAGGAAATTTTGGCCTTAGAATAGCTACGAGATATTGGTAGCTCGAATAGGGAAAAGCTATTTAGTCAGATGTACATTGCTATTATACCAAAAGAATTTATCAACAAAGAAAGGTAAATTTCAGGTAGCTCTAATAGGCAAACACGGTTTAGTAAAATGAAAAGTCCAGTTATACGTTCTACCAAAATAGGCATCAAAAGGTAGGTTGGCTGAACAAGAGAAATGTATATGATTTACCAAAGGAAGATCAACAAGGAAATTTGAAAGCTGAGATGAAAAACATTACCTCAAAGTAGTCATGCAAACCAAGACCTTCTACATTGACAGGATGCATAAATGGCCATGCACACTTATGCTGAGTTATCTGAAAACCCAATAAGAAACATGATTCAAAATCCTTCCTGAAGACATAAAATGCCAAGATCAATTCAGGTAGAAAGACTGATTTTACCTGACGGAAGATTGTTCCGAATTGACGCATGAGGTCCTGCATTCTTTTTGCAGCAACAGCTTCTCTACGCGCCGCCTCTTGTTGAATCTTCCTAATCCCCACAACATGTCTCCCTTTATCTGTATCTTTAGCAATAGAGCCAGAGTTTGAGACGCCAATGCTCGAGTAAAACTCCTCTACCTCTTTCAGTTTATCCTCAAGCTGCAGATAGAACCATTAACCACCCATTGATCAACACTTTGGTATCTTTAGATGACTTAAGCCACATCAAAATCAACTCAAAGCAAAACTACGGACCAGTTTATGAACTTATGTTACAGAAAGAGCAAAGGCACAGACGAAAGTGTAGAAGATTGACTCAAAGCTTAAAAAACAATGCAAGAAGAAGGAATCACAACGATGTAACACGAAAATACCCAAATCCAGTATAAAAAAAAGAAGACAATATTGCTCTAAAACTAAAGACAAGAAATATTGAGATCTTGTATTTTGAATCAAAGCTCTAAAGGAGAAGACATTATTACCGAATCAACCCAATGAGAAACCTCGTCGAGGCGCTGCTTGATGCACTCGTCCTCGACAGGGAACGCCTGAAAATCTCCGCCGGGGATTTGACCTATCTCTGTCACTGAGTCAGCCATCTACAGGCAGGTTATCAGAACCAAAATCCCCCGGAATAAATTATGCGAAAATTGAAACAAGAATGGCTATGATGTTGGACTATCTGTCGTTTTTTGGGACGCAAAACGACATATATTACTAAAAACGCTGAGTCGTTTTTTTTGTTTTTTGACGAAAAACGACATACCGGTTCGATTTCTTTAAAAGAAAAGTACTCTCTTCCCATAATTTCATTCATTTCGCGGACTTTCTCTCAAACAGAAAAAAAAATAGAAACAAGAGAGCAAGAGCAAAACACGATCAGGAGCGAAAATGGAGAAATCGAACTCGAAGACGAAGATGGAGCATCCAGGTCCAGATCCACGTGCTGAGGCAAATGGAGGAATACATGATGAAATCAACCAAGAAATTGCATTGATCAAGTCCCGATTCACTGTGAGAACCACTTAATTTCCAATTTTGAATTCGAATTTTACACTATTACCTAATACGACCTCAGTGCTTTGATCACGAGAAATGTACCTGGATATGCAAGTGCCGAGCTGCCAAAGATGCTGTATCCATCAGAGCTTTCCGTCGCCGTCTTTGTGGTTCGCTAACATCGCGCAGAGCTCGTCGTACGGTAAGCTCTTTAAACCTCTTGTTGTTTAGCTCGTTTCATTTCACTCTAAATTCACTGGCATATCATGTCAAAGGCAGCCAGAGACAAAAATTGCTGATAGGATATAGCTTTTGAGAGTTAGGGAGGAAACATTGCTCATTTGGTTTAGAAGATTTCAGCTCTCGTGAAAGAAAGATCTGCGTCAAAGTCTTGAGGTAAATTTCTATAAAAGAATTTGGTTTTCATCTTGTCATCTTAAGGTGTCACTCTTCGTATGCCTTTCTATGCAGCATTTGTGTTTATTTTTACTGGTTACTGTTTCCTTTGCTGTGAGATCTTGACATTTGATTTTTCAACGTTGCATAAGAGTTATTGAGAGAAATCATGTACAACTATTGTTACAGTCTATTGAACCATGGTGCATCAGCTTCTCTGGACACCAAAGCTATCGAATAGAAAAAGAAAAAAAAAAAAAAGCTATCGAATAGAGAACATAATTCTTTGGAGATTGGTGGTATATAGTATATAGTATATATTAATATTGAACCATGGTGCATCAGCTTCTCTGGGCACCAAAGCTATCGAATAGAGAACATATATACTAAAAATTAATACTGTCTGCACTAGTTTATTCATCTCAACACCTAGCTAACATAATAACTAGGATGTGTGGTCCAGGCAGTCATTATGGAGGCTTAAAAGTTAGTCATTTAGGTTTCCAAATACAATATAGTTTCGATATCATCCCAAAAATCCGACTGCACGCACTTGTATACTCCTCCAAACTTGTGGCGTAATGGCCCTATTTCAACCCTTGAAGTTATCTTATTCCTCTCCATATCATAAGTGACAAAATGTATTGGTTGAGCTAGCTCAAGTTTTACGTTTGCCAACCTAACCTCGCTTGCACAACTTGTGCCTTGCATCCACATGGTATTGTAACTGACGAAGTTCATTTGGGAAACAGGCAAAACTAAAGACTTCTTCTCGGACCATAAACTTTTCCCGGCATCCTCCATAATCCAGAGGTCCACACTACCATGAGAGGCAAGCGATTCGTTGGAATATTCAAAAACAGCTAGTTTTCCCCGGTTGTTCATGAGATTTGGGCTAGTTTCATCAACGGGTAATTTGATGACAGTGAACTCCTCAGAAGTCAAGTCAAAACTCATGACAAGAGAGCCATTCTTACCAATCCAAGCTCCATAATACAAGACACCGTTGATGGAGAAACCTTGTGTGTAAGGACGATGGGGAGGAGGAGGGTGGGTGCATTGAGTGATTCTCCAATTAGCTCCAGGACCAAGTACCAACACCTGATGCTCGGATCTCACTACTCCCTTTTCCTTGCTCACTTCCCAAATTGTGCTAAGAACTTTGTATTCATCATTAACAGAGTCGTGCCCAAAATAGTTCCACGGATTTTCATCGAATTCCCGAATTATAATGTTAGATGTTAATATGGGCAGCTCCACACGCTGCTTGGTGGTGAGGTTACAAATTTGAAGTCTTGTCCCAGTTCTGAAACACACCAAGCCTCGAAGAGCGTTCACCATGTAGCCTCCGATTCCCTGAATCTTAATATCTTGGTCAAGTAAAGAGACAGAGCCTGGATTCGGCGATGATGAGAGCAACGCAAACTCGGAATGTCTATCCTTGTTCACAATATATGCAAACAGACGTCGTGGTGACGGAGTCTTAAGGAAAAGGTTAGTGAAATATTTGGAGGAGAGGCGTAAAGACCAGAGCTTTGAGACGCACTTGAACCTCATCACCGATTTCGACGGCAATCTCGACAAGATCTCCATCACCACATCCTCGGGGATCTGTCCCAAGGCGACGGCTTTCGAATTTGGCTTCAAGAGGGTTCTTCTACATCTTCTGGCTCCTCCTTGTACCTTCTTCTTCTTCTTCTTCTTCTTCTTCTTCTTACTCAGCTCCTTCCCGGCGGCAAGACGAAAAGACAACCACATTGTGGACACGTCTATTTCTAATCCTAATGAATAACCCTAAACTAAGGGGGTTTATTCGTTCATGTATTTTAATGGATTTGGAAATC